>JABCKW010000676.1:0-19143 GCA_014824385.1 Fusarium cyanostomum
TAGGGCGCATAACGTGACAAAGGTGAAGGTGGCTGTACAGACTGGGCTGAGTCGGACAGGCATTGCCAGTGGAGGCTTTGTACCGGGTGTGAGGTAGGGGATACTGCGTGTACTCACCCACAACCACGACAGTTTCCAGACCTAACAAATCGAGGAAGAATACTTGGACGTGAAAATTTGTCTTCAGTATCCAGTGCACATTTTAAAGAAGAAAAGGAAATATATTCTCTGGTCTGCGTTATTAGGTCGTGGAGTACGAGAGGTTGAACTTACTAGGTAGCGATAAATGTCCGGCAGACTCAGCACTCCGTTTGGCGGGGACGATCGCCATAGCCTCTGCAATATGACCGCCCAGCAGTTGGAACTTGATGATATGATGCCACTTGTTACTGTATGCCTGTGTTTTGACCTATATCCGCAGCCACCAGGCATACTCAAAAAAGTACCTACTACGCAGTCCTGCAGTGGGCGTTCGATAGTCCCAGATGGCATCGTCCATCGCGCCCGGCAGCTCCCACCCATCTCCATGGATCCCTCCAAGGCTGATCATGCTCAGTAGCTTTCCGCCAAGTCTGGAAGCTAGAGACACAGCGTCCCGTCTCTACGTTTTCGTTTACTCCACTAGGTATTCAATCCATGGAAGCCAGCCTGACGCCTTGCTTTATTGCTCTGTCTAGGACTCACTATTTCTACTTTGCTGGCCAACGGCGTCATGATTTCCGAGTCGAAACTCACGTCTCATCAGGATCGATAAGTGCAAGAGTCTGACTACCGTCAAACGGAACGACCTCACCCGGAAAATACCAACAAGTCTGAGACAGATTGCAGCCAACCCCCCTCCATCAGCCGGGCAAGGTCAACAATCGCTGAGAGTCCTCCACTAACAAATCCGGCCCCCCAGGAAAAAGACGGGAGCCTGGACCCCTGCCACCCCTTGTGCTCTGCCACCCCTGTCCGCCCGTCCACCATCCTCCCATTTCTGGGCTTCCTACTGATCCTACCTCTTTAACTTGGCCAGGCCTGTCCTGTTTCAGCGACGTTAAACTAGACCTGGTTCCCTGGCATTTCTAACGCCTTTTGCCTTTCTTCTCATTTCTCTCCATCTCAAATCTCATCCCATCCTTTCTCCTGGCCGTTTGCATCGACATATCGCCCCATCAGCAAAAAATCTCGCTATTGCGTCGCCGTCTCTCGTTTTCTCTCCTCATCTCGCGACCTTTTCCTTTTGTTTATTATCCAATACGTTTTTTCATCGACGACTTCTCCCCGCGTCCGCGCCCGCGTGAGCTATAGAGACCCTGACCCACGACCGAATCCGCGCGTCCCAGTTGCTGGCGAGCTTGCCTTCATCCATCAGCATTCACACCATCAGTCGTCGGTATCGCTCGACGGCCATCGTCGTCATATTTTCGACTTAATCCCGTGACTCCCGGTTGGAGTCATCACAGTTGCCCACCGTGGCTACCCGACTCGAGTCCCGCAAGTCGCTCCTCGGAGTTGACAACGGCTTTGGCTATGGCGGGCAATACAATCAGGCCTACGGCGACGGCGAGTTCCCTCCGACTACTGTTCAGCCCGTTCCGCAGCCAGCAGCCTTCGCTCAGCCTTCCTTCGCCGACAACCCGGGCCTCGATCCCGCCTACAACCAGGGCTACGCCTACCGAGAAGGCCTCACCCCATCTACTCCTGCCCAGAGCACCTACAATGGCAAGATGGACTTCATCAAGAGCCGATGGCCCGCTAGTTTCATGGCTGCTTCGCTTCTCCAGGCCGTTCTCTGCATTTGCTTCGAGGCGTATGTCATCATCCTGCTCCAACATACCAGCTTCCACAGTGCCTGCTGCTGACCCTCATATCCAGCTACGTCTTTGGCAAGTTCCAGTTCAATCTCGGCCCCCATATCAACGACCTCAAGGTCCAGTCCCAGTACAAGACCATTCCCACTTTCTTGACCCTCTTCATCTTTGGCTTCCTCTACACCCTCGTTGTCGTTTGGGATGCCCTCCGCCAGAAGAACACCATTCAAGTCATTGGTGTCTGCCTCTCCAATCTCGCTCTTATGGTCTATACGGCTATCCAGGTTGACCAGATTAAGGAGGCTTTCTATATTCTCGAGCCCGCTGGTGCTCTTGAGAAGGGTGTCACTGCCAAGGGCCTTTGGGGCGATGTCAAGCCATACCTTGTTGCTATTCCCGGCATCATTGCTCTGGCCACGGTTACCATGGGCTTCATCTCCTGGAAGATCTACCAAGAGTACGCCTGGGACATCCTGAAAAACATCGGTGCCGATTACCGCATGAAGAAGCGATTCCTCCACTACCAGGTACGTTATTTTGCTATTTCTACCTCGTAACATGCCAAGCTCGACGGTGCCTAACATCGCCCAGATCTACATCGCTCTGCTGAAGTTCGATTTCTTCTTCTTCCTCGGTTTCATCGTTCAATTTGTCGTCGTCGTCGCGCAGAAGAGCGACCCCGAGTTCGCCTTGACCATAGTCACCATCCCCATTACTATTGCCATCCTTCTCTCCGCCGCCTTTTTCACCCGCAAGGAGAACAAGCCCGGCATGGTCTGTATCATCATTCTCTACCTTGGCGGTCTTACCTACTTCCTCTTCAAGTTGGTTCGAATCTACCAGAAAGGACACCGGGAGGCATACGAGGCCGTTCGCAGGTCGCTGACCGCCTTCGCCGTCATTACTATTCTTCTCATCCTTCTCACTATTGCCAACGCTATCGTCTGCATGACAAACTTCGGTAAAGGTTTGAAGCCGCATCTGGAGTCCTTGTCCCGAAAGCGCAAGGTTGAGGAGAAGCCAGACCTCAATTCGATCAACATGCAGGATGTCAAGCCTCAGATTCCTAGCCGAATGACTATTGATTAATCAGCCACGAACATGCCATGATCCTCAGTACACAAGCGCTTCGAGGCATCATTGTATAAAGACACGAATTTACGAAAGGATACTAAAGAAAAATCTCTTTTCAAGGCACCGGTCAGACAGGGCAGGCTCGGGACGGACGGTGGCCGAATGGGAGAGGCGTGAACAGAAGGCGAAGAGATGATATCCCCTGGTTGTGTCTGAAATTTTCTTTGGTTTCTTGTCTTCTTTTCTTTTTTTGGTTCTTATTTTCATATGTCAAGCCTCAATCATATCAGGCGTTGAAGAAATATTCATTCCAATGAATGAGTGATCCGGGAGTTATCTATGGTTTGTCTCGTTGGATGATGGCTGGATGATGGCTGGATCACAGTTCCTTGCGGAGAGGATATGTGATGGTATTGGAATAGTGACTCATAGCCAGATGTGGCCAGGACAGGACAGCTTGGTAGAAATTATTCTTGAATTTAGTCAAGTGTGAATAGTCAATGACAAAAATGTGAAACCGAAGACCATGGTATGTTGTTCGGTGGTTTCAACTTGGTGAGACGTTACGCGCGCGGGGAATGCAAAGCACAGCTCGAACGTTGCATGTTTCACATATCGGGCTGAATACGGTAAGCTATAACAGGTCTACCAAGCAGTAGGCAAATCCCAACAGTCATAGTTATAAGAATAAGAGACCAGACTCCCGCTGTCCATTCTAGATCCCAAAGACAGAACCACAAGGTTACATACAACGTGGTTAGCTGTGCAAAACCATGTGATCAGTAAACGCCAAATTCTCCATTAACCCAGAATAGCACGCCTGAGATAGCTGAAGCCAAAGCTATGTACGTGAGCAGGTATCAGTAAGTCGGTAAAGCGTCCAGAAACTATAGTCTGATCTTGAGGGCATCCTTAAGGTAGCCTTCGGTCGGGCAGTAAGGGCACTTGTATCGCGCAGCCTTTGTGATGTTGTGCAGAGACTCGCGGCAGATGACGTGACCGCAGGGGAGCATCATGGGCGGGTTGTCCTGCGTGGTCTGCTCTTTGCTGACGGGGCAGACAAAGATGGGGTGGTAGATCATGGACTCGGGTAGAGGTGTCTCAAATGCCAGCTCATTCTCGGTCGTCCACTCCGTCTTCTTCTCGCGCATGTAGGTCGTGTACTTGATGAGGCGCGGCAGAGCGATAGAGCCCGCCGTGACAGCGATATAGAGAGGCGACTCGGCGGAGAGACCGAGCAGGGAGCAGAATTCGCGGGTGAAGGACATAGCGACGTCCTCGAACGCTGATTCTATCTCGAAGATGTGATGATATGGGGAAGTTGCAAGATTAGGCGCATAAACCATGGCACAGCAGAGTTGTTGGATCTCGCGTAGGTGACGGGCCTGGAAGCGGCCAAAGTGCTGCCGGGCGTAGGTGAGGGCACCGAGGGGCCCGTTGCGCTCGGCGTCATCAGGGAGACCGTTGACCGAGGGGCCCTTGAACAGCCAGACGAACTGGAGCTTGCTGAGCTCAAATTCGAGTGTGCTGCCCTTGGCCTCAAGCTGGGGGCTGTTCGTGCGTGCCCAGTCGATAGCGGGGACGAGGTTGCGATCCTTAAGTTGCGAGAGGGTATTGTACATTTCGGAGAACTTGTTTTGCAGGTGCTCTGAGTGCAGACTGCGGATATTGTCTTCGAGGTCGTCGTCGTCGTTGTCCATGTCGTCATCACCGTCTTCATCTGTTTGCGGAGGTGAACGGGATTCGCGATGGGGAGGATGGTCGTGAGCTTCGTTTAGGAAAGTCGAGGCAACGGAGAATTGTCCTTCGCGGAGTAGGTGCATAGCAATGGCTCGGTTGATCAGGCCTGGGTGATGGGCCATGGCGTCGGTCTCCATGGGGAGTTCTCGGTGAGGGAGGGCCTAAGTCGGTAAGAGACGTCTTCGCGATGGTGAGAGTAGAGCAACGGTAACAAACCTTGTCCAGGGCTTTTCCAAAGGCCTTTTGCGCCTTTGTGACTTCCTTAAGGTCTTGTGTGATTGCTTCGAAGCGAGCCTTGACTGGGTTTTGTAATGTCATCATGGCCATGCCGATTCGGTTCGCGTCTGGTTCTGACAAGATGTTAGAGGGTAGCGGAGATTAAGTGTAGGTTACCAACCTGCAGCGACCTGCTCCCGCGCTGCAGTGAGCAAATCTATGATCTGGTCTACATCTTCGATCGCGGCGTTCAGATTAGACTTTCTCATGCGAGCCAGGTCGACGATGAGCGGCGCGAACGGCGAGACGTGGTTGTTGTCCATGATGGTGGTTGAGTGGGATACGAAGTGATGGGGGATTGTAATAAAGTATCGAGATTCAGCTTTATACGAGTCAGTCAAGCTCAGTGAGTAACAACGCCAAAGTTTGAGTAACTGTAGAGCGGAGGAGAAATGGCGCTGCCGTGGTGGATGGTTGATGTCGTCTGAGGTCCGAGTGACCGGAGCAAGACTATGACGGCTCATGAGAGCGTAGGCCGCCGAGTTATCGATAAGCAGGGTTGGGGGGGTTTGCTTGTAAAGGGGCGAGTATCCCCACTTCGTCTTGGCCATCGAATCCAAACTGTTAGAAAGGTATATTTTAAGCAAAAGCTGATTATTAGGATATTCGTTGTTGAATGATGTGCACAGCTGATAAAGTTCTATACTGTGTCTCGAGTAATGGTCTGTCTATCTTTCATATTGCATTAATATCTCTGTCTTGAACTCATCAACCCTAGGTACCTAGGTAGGTACCTAGTAAAGAAGGCCCCGCAGCTACCTGGAAGGTAAGGTACCCAGAGCTAACAAGACCAAAGCTACCTACCTACCTACAGGTATTGCATCACATGCAGGCCCCGAACCTGAACACCAACAAAAAGCCCCCCAATACTTCCCAAGCGACCCCTGGAGACGACCTCTTGCCTTCTCGTTCACCGCGAAGCTCACGGGTGAGGATGTAGCTCGAGACCGCCTCAACTAAGCTCCAGGGGTCCATGACGACACCATGGCTTTCCGATTCCCAGATCCTCGAGTCCGGGGCGACGACGATTACCTCGCGGGCGTCACCGCCAAGGGGCCGGCCCAGCGGACCACACGATCAGGCCCTTCGGACGGCGTTTTCCCTCCGGTAGAGGTAAACCCTCTTCATGATCATGATAAGACTATTGAGCCTCCGCCTCCACCTCCTCCGCAGCAAAAGCATATGGTCTTTGCAGACCCCTTTGCCTTTCGGTGGGTTATCGCCATTTTCTTTTTGTATAGAGGTTACCAGTGCTCATACTCTGGTAAACAGATACCTCGAAGATGATACTAATGTCACCGTCGTCGAGCGCCGAGGGATATTGCGCGGATACGAGTCCTACCTTGTCGAGCAATGGGCATGCTCACGGAAATCCCCAACCCTTGTTATCGTCACTTACACCGGCGATGAAAAACACTCAGTAACGGTTAGCGTTCTCTCTGTCCCAGCCGACGAGAGTCTCTGGCCCGTCAAACTGCGCACCTACTTCAAAGCGATTCACGATTCCCATGCGAGACCCAAGGAAACTGCTCTGGGCGAGCTTATGGTGACGAACCTCAGCAGCTTCCCTTCGGCACTCACCGTCATTCTTATACCTGAGGGCGACATTCGAAAATACCGCTCATCATTCATCATTAACGAAGATCTGAAACGTTTAGGATGCTCTGGAAGATCAGGCCTTACTCTTTCAGACCCCACTGAGGCGACCCAGGCAAAGTTCCTGCAACTTTACAAGACCAGCGATCGAGTACCTGTTACTCAAGCGGTGATTGAGCTGATCAAGCTCTGCCAAGTCTCTTTGTACATGTTTGACAAGTTGGGGCATGAATACATTGATGGACTCCTCTGCGACAAGACTGAGATGGCAATCAACAACTGGTGGATCGAAGTTGGTGCTGAGCACTACAACTTCGAGCCTACCGATGGAATATTAGGGCCCACTACAGTTTCCGCCCTTCTGGGTATGTTTATGGGTGCCAGGAACCGTCTTCATTGGTATGGCGCGCCGGTGTCGAAAGACGTCTTCGATCTCGAGACTACGAAACGTGGTATTGGCCATTTTCAAAAATCACAGAAACTTGAGAGAACGCGAAGGCTAGACCGCCAAACCCTTCTCAAGCTCTATACAGCATCTGCTAAAGCTGCGTCTGGAGAAGGCTGGGGTGTGCAAAGGGCGGTCAAGTCGACGATTACAGAAGTAGGAGGCAAAAGGGGCGAGCTGGTCATGGGCATGGTGTCGGGCAAAGACAAAGGGGGGCTTGCCGATATCGAGACCCTCGACATCGACAGGTTCGCCAGCTTGGCATACGGCGAACGACCAAAGTGGCTTTGGCATGGCAAACCTCGGAGGACGCCCGCAGAAGTGCCAGACCACAGTCCAGACGTTGGCACCGGGGTGCCGTGGAAGGACGATGACCCCAATGCGAATCCAAAACGGGCCCAATCGGCGCCTGCAGAGAGCGAGCAAGAGGTGAAGCGACTAGAGGAGCCTTCTGGAGTCTATTCAGCTTGTCCTCCTGGTTCCGCAACTAGTATTGCTGAGGGTCCGGGTGATAAAGATGCTCTGCGGAAGACCATGTTCAAGAGTGTTGCCGGCAAAATGAACGACGCGCGATCTGGCTTTGGACGCATCAAAGACGCTGTGGGAGGAGGTTTACGAGGCCACAACAGTCGACCTTCGGTCTCAACGAGAGACGACTATGCAGAGATGGGCCCGGGAGGCTCGAACCAAGCACTCACTGCACCTATGCCAGGCGTAGGTAGGGCTTTCACTTGGAACAATAAGCCACAAGAGTATCTGGCTGCGATGAGACGAGGGGACACGGATGTCATTCCGGGTCTTCCTCACACCTCGCATTTTGCGTCTACTTCGACAGTCGATATCAAGCCAGCCTCCGCACCACTTTGTGAAAGCAACAAGCGTTGGCAGGAAGGGGACCTGTTCGAAATCGGTGTCGAAGTGCGTAAGGATGTCCTCTCGAAAGCACCATCGGCAGTTGGATCGCTTGTGGATGAGAATGATCTTCAAGGTCCTGTCCTAGAGGCAGAACTCAAGGATAAGCCTTCACGGATGGGACTCTCACGACGGCACAGCATCCAGCTGGTTGACTGTCAATCGGAGACAATACTCAATGAGAACCGCTGGCCAAGACGCATGTCCTTCAGCGACGCCGAGGAAGCGGTCTTGGATTGGGATCAAATCATTGATGCCACGGATGCCACTGGCGACCTCGCCAGTCTTGAAGCGTTCCACGACCTTGCTCAGTTCTTCAACCAACATATAGATGAGATCAAGAACGGAATTGAGCCTTGGGTCACGGAGAAACTCAAGGCGGTGGAGCTTCTTGACGATCGGTACGCTAAGGATAAGGATGAGCTCCATGCCCTCTATTACCAGTTGAATGAGGCATGTCAGCGCATGCGCATCAGCTCTCATGAGCTCCTTGCAGAGGAGCGTTCCCACCTCACTGAAGGCCTCAAAGAGGTTGAGGTGCTAGTTGCTCGTCTTGATTATGAAATCAACGCCCTCCTGCAGAAGGTGATTGATGTTGAAGACGGCATTGTCACGTTTGAGAGGCAGGTGGAGGACATGGAGAAGCGAGCCGATGACCTCAAGGTTCAGCTCGAGAAGGAAGGCTGGCTGCATTGGCTCTTCAGAACCGCCACGGGCATCGGGACGGGCCCAGACATTACGCGCTCAACGCCATAGTTTAGGTGCCGATCTAGGTCATGGGGTGTCCTCTTGGGGATGTACGTTTTCCGGTGTATTTATAGCACGGAGTTTTGGGACGTCAATTTCATAGCGTGTTACCTATGGAAGGCCTTGATGTGAAGAGTCAGGAGCAGACACGCAGGGTTTGTAGAAGAGGTGTTATTTTTCGTTAGGATCGCACCATAGATCCATATACAAGTATTATACAACGAACACCTTTATTTCATCCGCCCGCCTTCGGTCCATGTCGATGCAAGCGCCAGATATCCCAAACACAAGCATCTATCCATCCATCCGTACACGGTTTCCAGACATACTCGTACAGGTCTTCTCTCGATATTCTGTGCCCTTCCACTCTATACGCTTCGTTACAAAATAAAGGGGCTGTCGCGTGCCCTTCTCGCGATTAGAACATGCCGCCTTGCTGGGCGCCGCCGCCAGGCGCTTGACCCTGCTGCTGCATGATCTCGCTCACCTTCATGGAGGTGTCGAGGAACTTTGCGGTGCAGCGGTCGAGGCAGACGGACTCGCCCTTATTGAGCTCGCCCTCGCGGTAGTCGTTGGGGACGCACTTCTTCTGGCACGAGTTCTGGAGTCTACAAGCGGGTTAGCCCAAACTCTGCACCCAATCTCTTGTTCTTTTAGACATGAGCCCGCGCTATAGCACAGGTGGTTGAGAAGGGGGAAGAGTGTACCGGTTGTAGGTATCGGCCATCATGCGCATCTCGCTCTCCACGGCAGCAATCTTCTGGTCCGATGTAGGCTGAGGACGGCCCATTCCGAGGAAATTCATCTTGGCGGTGTTTGCGAGGCGTCAAGGTATAGGTGTGTGAGTGTTCTTGCGGTCGAAATGAGGATGCAATGGTTTGAAGACTCGTTATGATAGCGGTTCGGCTTCGGTGATGCTTGTCCAGGGAAAATTTCCGCTTATCTTGATTACGTGAGATGGCTTATCGCTCGTGACGGTATCTGGCTACCCTGTATTCAGCCTCTCGAGACAGCTGGCTTGGGGTTTGTATTTTTTTTTTTTTTTTAATAGCATATATAGGCAGTAGCATCTGTAGACGTGTTTGAAATGCCGTACACTTAATTACCCTTTATACATGATGAGTGCAGTGTGCGTGATATTGCGGGATGTGGATGTGGTGTTCTCCACCAGCTATGGCATTCACCAGTTATTCTAGTTTACCATGACCAATTTACATTCGACTCTCAGCTCATAATTATCTAGACGAGAACACAGACACATCATAACACTAGTCAAATCAAGATCAGGAATTCACCCATCTTTCAAAAATCCAATAAAATGTAATCATATTGAGGGTTAATTACTGAGCTAATCCACAAGTTGTCAGGTCCGCCTTGGGCCCCAAGCTTCACTCATGTCATGGCTCTAATTCTTAAAGGTGATGGTCTTCGACCTAGTCCACTCATCGAGGCCAAAAGACGCACCAAATCGACCGTATCCGCTAGACTTGGCTCCTCCGTGAGGAAGGCCGCTCTCATCGTGAATACTCATGTTGTTAATGTGGACTGCTCCCGTTTCAATCTCCCGAGCAATACGGAGACCCCTCTGGAGATCCGACGTGAAGACAGCTGATGTCAACCCATATTCTGTGTCGTTGGAGATTCTGATTGCCTCTTCCTCAGTCTCAATGGCAATAAGAGAGACGGTAGGACCGAACGACTCAGCCTGGTAGATGTCCATGTCTGACGTGACGTTGTTGATGACGATAGGACGCAGGCGGTTCTTGCTGGTCTCCTCAAGAGAGGGATCTCTGTGGACCAGAGAGGCGCCCTTTGAAATGGCATCCTTGATTAGGCCCTTGTTCTTTTCAACAGCTGCCGAGGCAATGAGGATGGGAGCGTCCCTCTCAGAAGAGAAGATCTGCTCGACGGTGGCCGACAGCTTCTTCTCAAACTCACCCTTAACATTCTTGTGCACCAAGATCCTCTCAGTCGACATGCAGACTTGGCCAGCATACATGAATGATCCGAGGGTACACTGAAGAGCAGCGAGATCAAGGTCCGCATCCTCCCACACGATGGCTGGGGCCTTGCCACCCAGCTCCAAGACAATAGGCTTCAGGTTCTGGCCCGCCAGTTTACCAACGATGCGTCCGACAGCAGTGCTACCAGTGAAGTTGATTATCTTCACATACGGGTTCTCAATCAATGCCGAAGTCACCGAGGCGGCATTGGATCGCTCATGGAAGATGACGTTCAAGACACCATCTGACAGACCTGCCTCCCTAAAGATATCACCAATTGCCCACAATGTCCGGGGCGACACCTCGCTTGCCTTGAACACAACAGTGTTACCGGCAGCAATGGGGAAGATGACGGCTCTTGAGCCGAGGATATATGGGGCGTTCCTAGGTATGTAAGTGGGAGAATGAGATACAAGAGGCGAATAACATACCATGGTGCAATAGCCACGACAACACCATAAGGCTCCTGCAAGATGATGGCGCTCGTGTTTGGGTCCGCCACTGTGGGAACTGAACCCTGCAGGGTACCTATCCGTCCAGCCACCTCCTTGATGTGGTTGATGCCGGTATTGATATCGAAGTCGGTCCAGGCAGCATCACTGCCCGTTTCCTCCATGGCGTACTTGCGCAACTCATCACGCCGCCTGTCCATGATTTCTGCAGCCTTGAGAAACACATCGCGGCGCTGATACGGAGTGGACTTCCGCTATGTCTTGAAATCCTCTGCAGCAGCGTCTACTGCGGCATTGGCATCCTTGACGTCAGCACTATGGTAGCGATGGACGATCTCGCCGCTTGAGGGTGAGACGACATCAAAGGATTGTTCAGAGGTACAGGCCTTTCCATTGATAAGGAAAGGGACGGTATAGGTGTCGTTCGACATGACGAAGATGATGTATCAATATTGGATGTAGGGATTGAGAAGTGTGTCGCCACGTACCTGACAAGTAAAAGTAATCGAGGGGTGAAATTACCCTTTAAATAATAGACAGAGAGCACACTTCCTGGTCAATACATGCAGCCCATTCGCAGACCCCGACCCCGCATCCACATGGTAGATGGCGCGACCAACGGGTTGTGGAGATGATCATAATAAACGTGGTGTTTGCGCAGCCTAGACAGCGACAAGTATCTTCGGCACGTTGCCGGGTGTAGCGCCTTTTAACATACCGTTATCGCCGTCGTCCCTCGAGTCAGAATCCCGGCGAATCAGCTGAGAATGCGGTTGACAGATTGGGACCGACGACAGGGCCATGCCTGCAAGCAGCCGATTCGCAGTTTGCAAGTGGTAGTTGTGTATCAGAGATGGCCCAATCTAGGAAGATCAATACCTAGGGAAATCACGGACGTTGCATCGCCGTCGAGTCCAGGAACGGCTGAGAAATGGCTGCGGCGCGGATCCGTACGGTCTCTGAGGATGTGAGCATCAGAAGGGCCCAGTCGAACGAATGATCTCAATTCAAATGCATGAAGACTCACCGACGACTGGGATCGAGCCTGGTATTGCAAAGTGGACCTCTGATTTGAGCCGCGTGGAGTGCACCACTTGGCCAGGACGTAGAGGCGCAGGTTTGAGTAGTCTTGTGACAGGGGGGCGTATCCTGTCAGATTCTGGCATGATTGCGAGCTGTACAGTGCCTGTATGTGCAGGCCCAAAGGCTGTCGCCTCAAGAGCGTTGTAGGTTGGATTGAGTTGATGGTGCAGTATCTGAGAATGGGCATCAACTTTCAAGTTCAGGGTGGAGGTTGCTTGCTGGCAGCAGCCCAGAGGGTATTCTCATCTGATTGGAGCGCAGCGAGTTCCTGTTTTAGGATCTTTCCCGCTGAACATATAAAGAGACGGAGTTCTCTTAAATCGCTGAAGGCATGAAGTATGCGAGATGCATCAGCACTAAGAAGGATCGCTTTCTGTCATTAAGGAGCGCGGAACTTGACTCGTTCGAGGCGGTTATGCACTGACTGCTTTGCGACTTAATGAGCGGGGTTAATAAGTACAGAGCGTCTGGATGTGAGAATGGGGAGTTTGAAAGATGAGAGTTTTCTAATGTGGCGGAACAGCCATAAGCATGGATGGAGATGCATGTCTCGTCTCGTCTCAGAACTTGCAGTTCCCTTGCGGCTATCGCATCTTTCATCTTTCTGCAGCTGCGCGGGGCATGCTATGTCTGGAATCACACTGTACACTGAAGGAACAAGCTTTCCCATTGTAGGTATTTACTCTATACGAAGTACTCCTGCCTCTAATATGGAACCTACCTACTACTCCTGATACCTTCCGTCCTTGGTTCCACCACGTGATCATCGTTCTGCCAATCAGGAAATACAATCCCCGCGGTGGCACCTTCTATTCTCGCAATGTTTTTTTCTACTGTACCCCCGCCCAAGTCCAGGTCTTGCCGAGGTCGCCATAGAAGGAAATGCCGTTCAAAGGGTACCGCGACAGTACAAGTGAAAAAACCTCAAGAGCTCGTTATTTGGGCGCTAACTCAATTGGCCACTCGAGCCACAGAAGGGTCTCAGTGCCGCCTTTTTCGCAAGCCCAGCGAAAAGCAATCTTCTCCCAAACAAACAAACCGCGAACCACTCCCCGGCGCCCCCTCCTCCGTAGTCGGCCTTCGCCCGCACGCATTGTCTCTGCCAACACACATCGCGCCCACCCAGCGCTGGGACTCCGACAGCGACACCGGTCGCCCAAAGTCTCCGCTGCTCCCCGATTCTCCGTGTCTGTGGCTGCGTGCGGCGCATCATCTCTCTTTTCTCCGCGCCTCTTCCGGTCGCCGGGTGTTGTTTGCTGCATGGACGGCTCGTCCATCATGGCCGCCGGTGGGGCGGCATCGATGAGCCCGACCAGCCCTGTCAGCTCTCGCCACGGCCATGGGAACAGCAACGGCACCAACAAACGCAAGAGGAGCAGCATGGCAGGGCTCGAGAGTAGCCCCGGAAGTAATCTTGACGATCATGATGCCGATAACGACAAGAAGCGCCAGCCCGGCGTCAAAAGGGCTTGCAACGAGTGCCGGCAGCAGAAGGTAAGTCGAGCGCCAACTCCCAACCACACACATTTCGCCACAACCCTACGGAAGAGCTTGATGAAGCTGACTAAAGCCTTCAATCGCAATAGTTGCGCTGCGATGTCGTGCAGGATCCTTTCCAGAGTTGCTCCCGGTGTAACCGGCTGAAGCTAGAGTGCAAGATCGAGTCCAACTTCAAGCGCGTTGGCAAACGCTCTAAGCACGCCGAGATGGAGAAGGAGATTGATCGCCTACGTCGGAACATCGCCCGCGCAAAATCTCAGGGCTTCGCCCCAGAAGATGACGACGTCTCACCTATCGCGCCGAGCAACCCGACTTACACTCATACTCACACCCGGAATCCGTCCTTGATGGGCTCCGACGAGGCCGTCTCGTCCCTGCTACACCTCAAGCGGGGAGGCAACTACAACATTACTCGATATTCGCACGAGCTGGAGAATGTACAATTGACCGAAGAGAACGTCAACAATCTCTTCAACGAGTTTTTCGCCTTCTACCACCCTTTCCTGCCATTCCTCAATCCCCAGCAGGCCCCCGACCTGTACTATCAGCAACACCCGCTGCTCTTCTGGTCCATCGTCTCGGTTGCGGCTCGACGCTTCAGCCCACAGAACGCGCCCAATTTGCTTAACAATCTCTCGGGTCCTCTGACACGATTCCTTTGGTCGACGATTGGGGAGGTTCCGAGCAACTACTATGTGGTCAAGGCTATGTGTCTGCTGTGTACTTGGCCTTTGCCAACAAGTACGACCTCGTCCGACCCCACGCACATCTTGTGCGGAGTCATGATGAAAACGGCTACCGGGATTGGTCTTCACCGACCCAACCACATCCAAGACTTTTCCAGAGTCTCGGTTGAACTGAACAAGGAGCAGCTTAGTGATCGTGTGACCACATGGGCCGTCTGCAACATCGTTGCGCAATCTGTAGGAACTGGGTACGGTCAACCGGCATCGACTCTATATGACTGGACTTTGGCACTGCGGCCGGGAGACGACAGTGCTTTCCAGCTCTCGCGGGAGCTCGAGGCGAGACTGCAGATTGAAAGGTTTTGTGACAAGGTCTCCAAAGAGATGTACAGCAATGCCAGTGATCCACGGGGTGTTGCTGGTGACGAGCATCGTGCCATGTTGATGCGCGTCTACCGCCGGGACTATGCAGAGCTGCACGCCTCAATTCTGTCCCAAGAGCTGGGCCCTATCGCCAACCTGCACCTGAGGGCTGCGGCTCTTCACATGCGCCTCGCGGGTTTTTTCGATTCAAGCAAGACTCCGGGCTATATGGATGATCTGATGGGCCTCTGGCGAGCCACCACCAGCTTCCTCGATGAAGTGCTGGAGATTGATAAGGTGACGAGCCCTAGGGAAACCATTGGGGGCACCATTCTTCTCCACTGCAGCAATTACATCGGGCAGATGATGGTTGCCGCGGGATTCGCCCTTCTCAAGCTCATGAGGTCGTTCTTTGCAAAGACCATCGACTTCCAGCGCGGACGAAACCTTTTCCACCAAACCATTCGAGCTATTCGGGCCACCAGCGTTGTCAATAACGATTTGCAGTGGCGGTTGGCTGAACTGATGGTGCAGATGTGGAACGGAGCACGGCTCGACAATAATCAGCAGTCGTTCAACAGCAATGACGATTCCCCTATCCAGATGGACGATAGCCTCCAGCTTAAGGTGCGGTGTCGTCACAGCATGAGCCTGGTGTTTGACTCGGTCTGGCGATGGAGGGAAGACTTCCAGGCACTTGGGCGAGGTACTATTGATGGTAGGTTAACAATTCCTGTTGCTAAAGCCCCTATGAAGAAGACCTCATCACTTGTCTTGTGCAAATATTTGCAGCAAGATGCTGACACGGACAGCAGCCGCCAAGCAACCGACAAATCCAGATTCGGCTAATGAGTCTTCAGCTTCTTCAACACACATGGACACTGCCCTAGTACCGTCGCACGCCGCCGCCCTTCCTCCGTCAAGCCTGCTCAACAACTCCAACGGTGCGCTGACACCTGGGGCTACGGGGCTCTCGGTTGCTTCTTCGGCTCCGAATAGCATGATGGGAGGAATAAGCTACGGCGACACTTCGAACTACGACTTTTTCGACCCTCAACACTGGATGTTGGATGGTCTTCTTGACTTTAACTATTCATTTGTTCCGCCCCTGGAAGGCGCCTAAACCACGATACCACTATGAAGCTCGGCATCAGAAGCTCGGCATCAGAACTACGGACATCTGCGCCATGGATTATTGATGCGACGTGAGTTACGACCTTGCAGGCCGTATCGACGCCGTAGTCGAAGTTACTCCATGGAAACAGGCAATGTCAACTCCTTTGAAGCGGCCAATTGGCATCACAGCTATATCGAGAGACTCCACGCCATGGTGGCGAAACCGAGCTTCTTTTCTCTTTTCTCCTTTCTCCTTTCTCCTTTCTCTCTTCTTCTCTCTCTTAATCCTTACATTGTGATCATTGAGACTGTTTAGCGAGGGCTCATCATCGGTCCTTGTTCAACTGTTGCTTCTACTGAAAACGGGGGATCTATATCAGGCGACGGACGAGTCACCGTGGATGTATGGGATGGATGTGACAAAGTGGAAAAGACTACATGTGTATGCAGCATGACGGAATGCGAAAATGTTTAATTATCTCGAGCTGAACCGGCGTCATATCATGTTGATCTTGTTTCAAAGATCCAAGCCAAGTTCCTTTGACTGTTGCTGGGAACTTTTGCATTCGCAGGATGAGTGGAAATGAGAGGGAGTGACGCTTCCACGGCCTCCGGAAGGGAATGGTACATGCAACAAGATGCAGGCAGCCGGAGACGGGGAAGACGGAAACGCGAGGATAACTCGTCAGCCAACGGAGCATATGGTAAGTGCAAGTATCAATACATGGCTCTACGGGGCAGACAAGAACAAGGAAAAGCACAGTCCATGAGGGCAAGATGATGAATGTTTCATACATTTCCTATGGCAGATTGTAGGACCAACCGTTCTACCTCTCTCTACCTTTGCCTTTATGCCTTACTGTATCCGCAACCTAGGACCCTGGCTACTTACGGGGGGGGGGATTTGCGGCGCTGGATACAGTTCAACGGTCGCATCGCTCGCTATTGTTGGATCTGGCGGTGACACATCCGAGGCTGTCGATTCTTGGCTTGACAAAGCTTGCTAATGAATGGGGCTGGGCCCTCAAGATGCAAGGCACAATTGACAATTGCGCCACAGCTGCTGCTCCTTTGTTCCTGAGCAGCGAGAGAGTCTTTCTGGAAAGAATTCGGAGCCAGCAAACTGTGTTGCCGTGGCTTTTCTGGCCATGCGAGGGAGCCGGAGACGTTGGTGGCTTGGCTTGGGTGAAGAATGTGATAGAGCCGGGTTTGCCGTTGACGGTTGACGTCGAATTTTCTATTGAACAAAGAACGAACAAAGAAACTTGTGAAGTCTGCCAACAAAAGAGTCGTCAGGTCACGGCGAGGGCCGCGCCGAAGGAGTCTCGCATTCCTAAACAGCCTGAGTAAGTAGGTAGGCTTACTCGGCAAAACCCGTTCAAGTGATGAATCAAGTTCACGTGTATAAAGTAGAGTTTCATTCTTTGTTGCCTCTGCAGATATTGGCTCAGAAAAGAAAGCCCTATCGTGGATACACTTTGCCGTCCTGGGGGCGGCCGCTGTTTAGGCCGGAGGCGCTGGCGGCCAGTTCTGCAGGCCGATGGTTTGGCCGCGCCGAAGGGTCCGGGGTCCGGGGTCGGGGGTGACGGCCACGAGGGGCCACGAGGGCCACCGCGGCAGAAGACAAACCAGAAGATCAGATTAAGCGCCCTCAGACGACAAGCGTCGACAGTGTTTAAACTTTGGCAAGGCATTCTTGCTGGGCTGTGTTTATCGAGTTTGTTTCATATGGAAAGCCAGTCTGTTTGTCTCCAAGTTGAACAGAGAACTGGGCTATGCCAGCTGTGCCGACATCCAATACAGAATCTCCAGCTGGGCGGAAGGATGATATACCTGGACTTGAACGGAGCCGACGATGGAGAACAATTTTCTCCTAGGGCTGTGCTGTGCTGTGCTGTGCTGTGCTGCATCTCGGCTTTCGGTTGGGTCTTTGCTCTGATGAAGGAATCAGAAGCCAACCAACAGCAACCCACACGCCCCCCTTTCTCCGTCGTTGATTGTGAAACTCGTCATCGATCTGCGCTGGGATAAGCCCTACAACTCGTAGCACACGTTACAGCAGTGTCCAGTTCGCTTCAATATGGACGAGAAAGACTCGGTGCGCCGTTGTTCGGCGCCCACAAGTGCCGAGGGGCCCGTCAACCCGCGTTTGGTAGATGTTCAAAGAGCCATGGTGCCTGTGTTGTGAGTGGGTTCGTCAGAGGCCGCAGTTCAAAGGGGACACGCTCTCCTTCAGTCTCGGCTCTGTCTACATTCGTACATCTTGTTCCAAATAACATATGGAAGATGCTGTCGAGTGCAAGAGCACAGAAACGCGAGTTGGCGGGCTGTGATTTCATGATTGTCCGGGGCCAAATCCTGGGTGTTGGAGGAAGACCAGACTCTGAGAATCTGATCATCTGGCGCATCGTAGGCGCCAGCTCAGTCCCGGGAAACTGGAAGTGTGCCACCTATGCAGAGAGAGTTTCTCCTGAATACCCAGGGCACTGCGGAGAGAGTGGTTATTGGCCCGGTGGCGGATCATGCCCTGGTGAAGATCTCGCTCTGGGCATGGCCCATGAACAGTCTCTCTTGACGTTCCTTGATTTTTGAGCACCGGCAAGTAATGCCGTCACCATGATCCCACATGCAAGAACGCGCACCAAGGTCGAAGAGTGAGCGGACTCGGTTCCTCAGCGCCAGAGACGACGGGCAGGGGGAGAGTTGACAGTAGGCTATCTCCTCAAGAACCCCGGGTGGCGCCCCGTTCTAGGCAATTATCGGTGAGATGGCTTGAAGAGATGGATGGGCACCATCCCATCGAGTTGCAAAAGCCCATTGGACAAAGGGTTGTCCGGGGTTCTTCAGGGCGGGATGAAAGCTCGGTTGTCATTGTGTCAACAGAAGAGCCGACAAGAGCTGCAAGCTTCAGCGGATCGCAGTGGGAGCTTTGATAGGTCTTGCTGACCCATATTTGAGAACAAGTACGAGCAAGCAGCTGCTGTAACCCAATTACAACTCACTGTCCCACCTCGGAGTCACATTCGCTCTCGCGCCCTACCGCGACAGAATCGTTGTCAAGCTAATCTACCTTATTCACCCGGGGAGGCCGAAGATGTGACCTTGAGTAGAATCATTGACTTTGGTTAGTGGCTCGAAACGAAGTCATAGGGACAGGCGTGGCAGGGAAGCACGCCCGGCAGCTGAATCCATGATTAGAACAATAGGAAACCACTATGAGCGTCTGCTTGGCAGAGTCACGGACTCCGAGTCCTGCGCTGCTTCTATTGACTCCCCAAAGGGGATATGGCTGGCAACGGCCTGACTCGATGCTGCTGCGTGGTACGTAGTGCGTACGCAGTAGCTGTACCATAT
>JABCKW010000677.1:0-24272 GCA_014824385.1 Fusarium cyanostomum
CTACCAAATAGTAATACTCCTCCTTAAACGACTTTCCCACCCGCCGCCCAACAACGCCCACGCCCGCGCCCAGCCTTGTCCCCGTCCAGAAACGCGGCTCGCCCTTGACGATTCTCTTCTTTGATAATCAAGCACACATCGGACTCCTTGGCCCGCCTGCCAGATCTTCACCTCTGCACCTCGCACGATACCAGCATCGTCGATCCGCTTCTGCGCCCCCCTTCGATCGCTCCACCGCCTGACCCGACCGAGACCACCGCCTCTTCCAGATTCAGCCATCGCCAACTGTGGTCAGCCAGAAATAGCCGGACCTCAAGAAAGACAGACGACGACAAACTCTCCATTACTGGTCATCGCCCTCATCCAGGTCGTCTGACGCATCGACAAGCAGCAGACCCTTCACCCCGCCTGTGATTTGCTGCCGCGAAAAACTTCACGCTCGATTCACCGCCGAATGACGTCGGATAGGCCTTTGAAACACTTCTGAGTCGACGCCAAGGGAGATCCCTAGACATCTTCGATAAGACATTCGCGACCCCTCGTCCGCGCTTCCCACGACTCCCTCGACAAGGTCCTCCGCATACTTCTCCCTGCTGTCGCCCCCGTCTCCCGCACCTCCGTTTGGACGCTGCACCATCGTCGTCTCCCTCTCTCGACGGATGGAGTAGAAGGCTATGGCCCATGCCACGTTGCTCAGAACAAACACTGCTCCGATCTTCCAGTCCAACTCGAACGGATTCGGTGGACTGCCGCAGAACAGCATGAACCATGCGCCGCGCGCCAGCCAACTCTCGGGCTCGACAGCCTTCGCTGGCTCCTCGGCCTCACTAAGCTCCCTCGCCAGCGGCGCCACCATCACCCCTCAGAACGGCGGTCCCATCCTCGCCACGGCCAACATCATCAACCAAAAGGCCGATGCCTCCCGATCCCTCTATCAGATCTGCATCTCGCTCAAGCAGCGCCTGGCGCAAGTTCCCGGCTTCGACCCTTATCTCGAACAGCTCGATCCTGCAGACCCCGTCGATCCGTTATGGAACCTCCTCCGTACCGGATATCCTCTACTCCTCATCTACAATGCCCTGCAACCTGCCGAGGAGCTCAGGGTCGAGGACTCTAGCGCTAATGAGGCTAAGAAGTCCAAGATCGCCATCTTCAAATTCGTCCAGGCTTGCATGAAGGAGCTGCAGATCCCTTCGTCTCACAGCTTCGTGATTACTGACTTGATGGGCAATGATACTAGTGGTTTCGTCAAGGTCAGTGAAATTGCTCAGATCTGTCTGTTTGCGATCTAGAACCCATGCTGACCAGTTCCAGGTAACTCAAGTCGTCAATTTCGTTCTCGACCGTGCCGAAGAACGTGGCCTTCTGCTCAAAGTTCAACCCTATCCCGAAGACGAGACTGTAGGGCCCATTCCTGGTTCGCAGATGAGCTACCGAGATCACATTCTCAGAGAATTAGTCGACACGGAGCGAAAATACGTCCAAGATCTCGAAAACCTGCACGATCTCAAAAAGACACTCGACCAACAGGGGGCGATCCCTGGCGACATCCTCCACCAGATCTTCCTCAACATTAATGCTATTCTCGATTTCCAGCGCCGTTTCTTAATTCGTATAGAAACTACGAATTCAATATCTGCTGCGAATCAGCGGTGGGGAGCACCATTCGTCATGTACGAGGATGCCTTCGACATCTACCAGCCCTTCATCGCGAACCAGCGCAAGGCTGCCCAGATCGCGAACCAGGTCTTTGACAAGATTCAACAATCTCAACATCCTGTAGCAACCGACTTCAACACCCTCGACGGATTCTTACTAAAGCCCATGCAAAGATTGGTGAAATACCCTCTGTTGCTTAAGGTGGGTTGCATGATTTATTTTTCAGAACGGGGAAACTGACGAGTCACAGGATTTAAACAAGAAGACCGAGGACGAAGAGATCAAGGCCGACCTGACCAGTGGCTGCGAGGCCGCTGAACGAGTACTTCACAAGGCGAACGAGGCCGTGAATCGTGACCTCCTGGATGAGGCCCTTGAGGAGCTCACCAGCCGAGTGGAGGATTGGAAGAATCACAAAGTGGAGCAGTTCGGCAAACTTCTTCTGCACGGTGTGTATGGTGTCATCACCGGCAAAACTGACCAGGAGAAGGACGTACGTCTTATTCCTACGAATTTCCATGGCCGCTGCTAATTCTGCCATTAGTATGAGATCTACCTGTTTGAGTGCATCCTCCTGTGCTGCAAGGAAATCTCGCCAAGCAAGAGCAAGGACAAGAAGGACAAGTTGAGGTCATCAGGTCCCAAGATGCGGAACAAGAACGCCAAGCTTCAACTGAAGGGCAGGATTTTCATGACTAACGTGACTGATGTTGTGTCCTTCTCGAAGCCAGGTGAGTTATACACCACTTACGATTTTATTTTACTGTGCTAACTCCTGCTAGGACACCATAGTGTTCAGATATGGTGGAAGGGAGACCCCGGCGTCGAGAATTTTACTATCAAGTTCTTGAACGAGGAGACACTTAAGAAATGGGTCAATACGCTTGAGAATCAGAGAAAACACAATGCACCACGCGCCTCGACGAATTCGGATTCTGCAACGACCGACTTTGCTTGGACCAGAGATCAAGCAGGCGGCTTAGAGAACCCTTATCTACAGCAAGACGACGACGATGACGAGGACTATGGCCCAGCGACAGCACCGGCTGGATTCCCGATGCCCTCCCACCCCATGATGGGTGGCATGCCCCGAAACGCCTCGACAAGCAACTTGCGCTCCCGCGCAGGGACTGGGGAGAGCTCCCAGTCTCTTGCAGGCATGCTGGCGAGGGCGCCTCCGCCTCGATTTCCTCTGCCTGCACCACCCGCCCCGCTCAGTCTCCAAACGCAAGGCAATGGTGCTCCTTCGCCGGGTGCCTGGGCTGGCGACAGCTATTTCTCCCCGGTTGCCGAGTCGCCGGCATCATCACGAACCAGTACCACCAGCGGAATGTTCTCCACGCCTCACTACGGTTTCCCCAAGACTGGTACGCCTCAACCACCGTGGGAGGATAACAACAGATATACGGCTCCCGCCGGGCCGCGTGCTCCGTCTCGTGATGGCCCTTCGCCGAACCCCCATGGACGCAACCCTCGAGGTCCTTCCCTGCCGGCCATGGCCTCCAACAGTCAGACTGCCTCGCAGCAGAGGAACCGCTCCTACAGCACCCCCGATATCAACGGACCTGGAATGCCGCGGACGCGACAGCCCAGCCAAGGCAATATCCCAGCTGTGCCTGGAATTCCGCAGCACCTGCACCCGGGTCACGATCCTAATATTCCCAGGACCCAGACAGGCTCGCCGAGAAACGAGACGCCGATTCGAGCTCACACGAACAGTCCAGGATCTCAACGCGAGCGGATGCATCAGCACTCGGGAAGTATCGGTGGCACCATGTCTCATTTCCCCACACAGCCAGTGTACTCCTCCCGACAAGGGACTCCTGGGCCCGGTGGCAATCCGCTGCGTGTAGATTCCGCTGCCGCAAACTCGCGAACTGTCTCGCCGGCCCTTGGCACAGCGACGCTGCCTCCAGCGACAAACCCCCTGGCCAGCCCAGACATGCCTCTGCCCACACAGCTCAAGGTTCGGGTCAACTGCGACACGGGCAACTATGTCACCCTCGTAGTAGCCTTCAACATCACTTACCAGTCTCTTATCGACCGCATCGATGCTAAACTTGCGCGCTTCACCAATAGCAGTATCAGCAAGGGCATGCTCAAGCTGCGGTATCGCGACGAAGATGGTGATTACGTGGCCATTGAAGGTGACGATGACATCCAGATCGCCTTCTTGGAGTGGCGGGAGGGAGTCAGGAATATGTACTCTGGAGGCGTGGGAGAGATAGAGCTCTTCTGCGTCGGTGGTACTTCCTAGACACTCACTAACCGCGCACCCGATCAGATCGACACTGAGGAGAGGGAGGTAGACATGGTGCATTATGCTTGAGATACCCATGGATCATTACCGCATTTTCGGCGCACGGAAAACATCATATTTATTTCTTCGGACTATGACCTCGAGGCACGATAACGAACGACCAGGGGCGTCTGAGCGGCAGGTCAAAGCATCAACCATATAGACACGACATGCGACTCAACTTTCGAACACATCTTATATCGACATCACCCCTTATCTAATGTGACCGACCACTAGAGCCGCTCGTTAGCATAACGTTTCGACGCTTCTTCTCTTGGGTTCAGGCTGTATGCCTTGTTGGTTTCCGGCGGCTCTTTTGCATAGGCAAGCGAAACGGTTGCGTGTATTCGAGGCTTGATCGAGGTCCTTGGGTGCTCTCTGAGATCTAGTTCTCTGCCTCCAGGGAAGACCGCCTTGACATTTCTACCCCACGGAGTCCTTGTTCTTCAGTTCCTGGGATCACACACCACCCTTCATCGGTCACTTTACTTCATGGGATCCGGCGCTATTTCCAAGAACGGGGGCGTTTTTCTTTCTTTTCGTTCATTGTCATTTATTTCACTTTTTCTTCCTTTTCTGGGTCTTCGTTCCTTTTTTGTCTTTGATGTAGGCACCCTCTGGTCGTGCGTGTCGAGGGGAGAGGTGTGGATGGTGGGAATGGCGGGATTGGGTGCGCGCTGATGATGGGTAGAGATGAAGATGGTTAGATGGGTATATGGGTGTCTTGCAGAGTGAGGTAGAGAAATGCAAGCGCTACGAATGAACTTTGTGTGACTTGTGACGCTGCGTGATCGTAATGGCTGAATGAAAACTAGGCCTTTTCCAAGTTAAGAACGGAGGAAGACGCGATATAATGAGGAACCAACTATGTGTGACATGTTGAACATGTTGTATTGTACAGCGATAAATGTACATGGTCCACCTCTTCTTTTGTCCCCATCACGGGGAATGTTGTACAGCCCATTCCTTCCAAGCAGCGCTTTCTATCAACGCCCAAAATGCATATCCTCCGCTCGCCTCCTGCCCTCGGCCCCTTACCGCCGCTACTTTTGCTTCCTCGGCCCGGTCATGTACTTCTGCATCCGCGACAGGTGGTAATTGATGGTGTTTGTGGGCGCGGGAGGAGGCTTGGGGCCGTCCATGCATGTGCGGAGCTGGTTCTCGACGGCGGCGCAGCCGGTCGCGTTGTAGCCAGCGGAGGCCCAGCAGGCTACGATCCTGTTAGCACTGAGCTTGGGGGTTTGGAAGAAGAAGCCGCACCGAGGACGCTGGACATGATAGCAATGCACGGGTTCTCGACCTTGCGCTTCGGGTCGTGCACGCGCAGAGTCTTGAGAGGGGGGAGACGGATGGCTTTATGGCGGCCGGACATGATTGCTTCCTTCTTCCTGGGGTGTCGAGCCCTGTGGTGGTCCAATTGAGGGGGTGTCGTCGCGGAGAGAAGGTCGCTGGGTCTGGGGCGCCGAGGCGGGATGCGCTCGTGAGGGTCGTGATGGCGGTGATGGTGGATTGGAAGTTTGGGGAGATGGGGGTCACGTGTGGGCGGTGAGGCGGGAAATGGCCGGGCGTGGTTGGTGATAAGATAAGACATGGTGAGATAAGATACCAAAGTCGGCGGTGCATTGCTGGGTGTTCTCTTCAACAACATACCAAGGTAGAGTGATTCAAAAGCAAGATACATTACGGAGTACCTCTTTCCAACCGGAATGCTCGTTTCGACGACTCGTACGCAGCGTGTGTGTTGGACATGGAGAGACTCGACACAACCGCTCCAAGACGAAGACTTGCAATGGCCAGAAAATACCTTTGAGGGAGGTTATAGTCTCCATTGTACATCATTGTCTGATATGCATTGACTCTCACTGTAGACTTCCTCGGGCTTTCGCAGAGTGAGTAGTGAGCTGTTACCGAACGTCGGGCTGAATCTCACCACGCAGCTACAACAGCGATACTCAGCAGCGGTGAGATGAACTCCGTATTAATCTATTTTTGTCATGACCCTTGAGACCGTCTTCCTGCCCTGATCAATCCTGAGGTCAGCACTCGGTCGCCTTTGCTTTACTAGGTACCTTGTGACGGCAAGCCTGTATTTATCTACACCGTACAGTTTTAATACGATGCGCGCTTGGGAATTACTCGCGAGTAGTTTGAAGGAAAAAATCACATCACCAGCATGAATTATTTGCTCTATTTAATCATTGTCCATCTATACTTTCCCAATATCCCCGTCGCTTCCCCGGCATTCGCCACTCACTATGATCTACCAGTCACAGCCACACCTCACCAAGCTTGTGACGTGTGCCGGCCACTAATAAACTTCCATCCTCCGTCACTCGCTTCAGTCGTCATGCTTTGTGTACATATGTAGCCGACTTGGACGTAATACTGTGACCCTGCGCCTTGGAGCGTGACATCACAGCCCGTGGAAGGATTCTGGAATCCTGGGCTTCCAACACGTCGCAAGGCGCAGGTGGATGGACTATTAGCGGGCTCATCAATACTACGTTGGCATCATGAATCTCCCTTCTTGTCGAGATCCTGTGAACTTGAAGCCAATCATCTCGATCCTCTGAAGCTCTTGCACACTCGTGAGGCACTGCCTATGCATAGCCTTGTGTGGATTCACTTGGGGAGCATGTGAATCCTGGCGGCTGTGTGATTAGTTGGATGCCATTCCATCATAACTGATCATAATGCAACCTCGAACTTGCAGCTTCGTAAGACTCGATAAAATACAAAGGTCCGCCGATTGATGCCTCCAGTTTCGGCATAACCCTCAGTTTAGCATCGAGACTACTGACTATTCACGATGGAGAAGCCTAGTATGTTCCCTAATCCTCTCATGGCCATCACTGACATCTCCCAGCGCCCCCTCAGACCTCTCACCCTGCCGTCGCAGACCAACAACCTCCACACTACGAGCATCGCGACTTCAGCTCGCCTCTCGCCCAGCCGCCGCTCACGAACCCGAGCACTCCTCCGCCCGCCCACGCATATGGCCACTTCCAGCAGCACCCCGACGGATTCCCTCCCCAGACCCAGGGCGCGCCGCAGCAGCACTTCCAGAGCGTGCCTATCCAGAGCTTGCAGAGCCAGAGCGCGCCGGTGATTTGTCCCAGCTGCGGTGTGAGGGGGATGACGGTTACAGCCATCGAGTCTGGTGGGTTTACACAGTGAGTCTCTTGTCCACGAGCTGGTGGCAATGTCCTGACGGTCGTAGTGCTGTCGCTGCGCTGGTTTGCTTCGTGAGCTGCTTGGGATGCATCCCGTATTGCATCTCCTCGCTCAAGGATGTCCATCATCGATGTGGCAACGTAAGTCTGCTGGAAGCCTTGGAAGAGACACATATGCTGACAGGGACCAGTGCGGTATACCTCTTGCAGATTACCACCGAAGTGGCCGCACCGAGGCGCGCTGCTGGCAGAAGTAATCATGGCATCCGCAAAGATATCTTGGGAAGGGGAATACTCAGCTGCGGATGTCAGGATGGGATTGTAAATTGTCTGATTTGTCATGATACCAGTTGGGCTCAGCTTGACTGAAGCCCTTCTCTTTCATTTGTCTTTCGAACAAGACTGCTTTCACGCACATGCACTTGAATATACATGGATTGCTTGACACCTGGGCCGTAGTGAAACGCGGAGAAGGCGACCATAATCATGCCATATTGAGGACACTGCCTCTACCCTGAATACCTCGTGTACACCATCATGCCCCCCTATATTGTGCCATGCTGCCATACAAGCCCGCAACTCCTTAGACAATGTCAAACTTTTCCTCATCCAGGTCCATGCTCTCATTAGCGCGAGGAACGCTTCTGAGCGCTGCCCAGCCTGTTTTCACAGGAACCTGCTTGGCAGGCTTCTGGGCAGGCTTCTGGGCAGGCTTCTGAACAGGTGGCGGCGCAGCCTCCTCTTTCTGTTCCTCTTCCTCTTCCTCTCCCTCAGCGTCCTCGCCATCTTCTTCGTCTTCACCATCGTCCTCATCGTCATCGTCATCGTCATCATCGTCATCACTTGAATCGCCAGAGCCTTCGCTTTCTGCATCGCTGCCGGGGTCATAGTCTTCCTCATCCTCATCCTCATCATCTTGCAGCTCCTGCTCAGCCTCTAGCTGCGCCTTTACAAGCTCAGACATGCCGCCTTCAGCCTGACCGTCTGCAGCCGCACCGTTCTCCGCCCCCTCGGCATTCTTCTTGGCTCGGTTCTCGGCCAACTCCAGCTTGGCCTTCCTCTGCTCGGCCATACTGCGATCCTGTAGACGATTGCGCTTGACGTAATCCTCGATACCGCCATAGTCCTCCTGATCCAGCATGGAAAACTCAAGCTCCTCGGTTTCATCGCCTTCGTCCGCAAAGACTTCCATGACGACATTGAACGTCCGCTGCAGGATGTTTGTGTAGCTCGTGGCCGCAATACGGGCGAGTGGAATAAACATCAGCGGCTTCTTGAAGCCCCAGAGGATGCCGTTCTCGAGGAAGAACAGGTAGCCGTCCTTGGAGCCCCTGAAGGCCTTGACGTGCACGGCCTTCTCGTTTGGTCGGTGAGGCTGTCGCACCATGCTCTGGAACTTGTTGGGGTCGGCGGAGGTGATGTCGACATTGTTTGGTTTGAGGTGGCGGTTGAGAGCCCAGTGAAAGAGGGTCTTGTAGGTGTCAGACACAGCAGCCGCGGATCCGGCGTCGGGGCCACCTATAGTGCCCTGCTTCGGCGCGGTCGACGGCACTGTAAAGACAAGCGGCTCTTCAGTCGGGGGGTTCGTCTTTGAGGGGACACATGTTCCCCGAGGAAACAAGACGTAGTTATGCTGAATCTGAGCTTTTTCAGGAATAGGAAGATAGAAGGCGTATTCTGGTTCAAGTTAGCAAGGGATCTGGACAGAGGTTCAACCAACGCGTACCAATGTCTGACCAGGCATACGTTATCGCTGGAATAGGGGCTGTAGTGCCTGGCGCGCGGGCGTAGATATGGTTCGCCGTGAAGCACAGCTCAAACTTCTTCCTTTGAGGCACCGAAACCGATATCTCCTTGATCACTAGGAGCACATCCTCGTCCACCGCGTTGATCTCAGCCTTGACGCTGGCGCCTTTGCCGTTCACGGACCCGTTCGGTTGCTGGATATCGACTCTCCTCTTCTTGTGCGCAGGTTCGCCGCTTCCATGCAGCTGATCGTAGACATGGTTCACGATTTCGTTAAACAAGGCGATTCGTCCTTTAGAATCTAGCGTCAAGAGTTAGCATTGAATCATCACATCCTCTCAGGGGTACTGTTTACCAGCTGCCTTCTGGATGCCTTGTAGAATGTCCGGGCGGGCCTGAAAGACGAAGCCAAGCTTTTCTGTGTCGAGCGCGGCGCTCATGGCTGATCAAATCGCCTAAGCTGTGAGAGAATCACAGCTTTTTGAAGGAGATTGAGGTGGGAATGTGGGTGGGAAGAATTGTTCCAAGTTGTTGGTGGCAATAGGCTGAAAGGCCAGGCGCATCGTCATGGCCAATAGAGTGCGATAAGATAACGATTCATGATGGCGGGCGCTTATTAGTCAGATTAGGCGCGTAAATCTCAAGGCCGCTATACTTTAGCGGCCTGCAGGCGATGCCGTTAAAGTTTCAGGGGTTCGGGTGCGCTGACGTCGGAGGTAGCCGGTGCTTCTCCGCGATATTCGACATTCACCCGATCTCGCGACATTACTTCACCGTCTGGAGGTTCATACGAATCGCCGATCTCTCTTTCACGACAGACATCTGGAACAAAGCTCTATGGTACGAAACTCGGTGTGATGGCGACTTCATTTCCAAATCTCTATACGCACCGGAGGGTCGCCGAGACGGCGGCAAAGGCCTGCGACATCTGCTACAAGTCGAGCACTTCAGTGCTGATCACACCAGATCAAAAGGTATGCCAGGATGCAACATGAAGCAATGCAGCTGATTCTTCGAGAAGCTCATGCAGTTGCCTGACAGGATTTCTTCTTTGTGTGTCCCGCTCACATGAAAGACCGATATTTTTGCACGCCCAAGATTGACGAGGATGCCGCCAAGGCGAAGCGTGAGAAGGAACTAGAAGAGGAAAAGGAGCGCGTCAAGAAGGAGTACGAGGAGCGGCAGCGTAAGAAGAAGGAGAAGGAGTCAAAGAAGGACAAAGAAGATAAAGACAAGGATAAGGACAAAGATGAGAAAGAGGACAAGAAGGACGAGGATGGCAAGGTGAGTACCAAACTCAAACTACATGCCTCACTCAACGGCGAATCACTCCGACTTGATGCACTGGCCTGACTCTTTACAGGACAAAGAGGAGAGCAGCCCGGCCCCTGAGCAAGAAGAGCCCCGTGTCTTTGAGTTGAAGAGGTAACTCCCGCGTGCAACCTCTGCGGTGCATGACAATGAGTGCTGACAGATGCAGCGCCTTCTACCAGCAAAGACTGATGAAGAAGCGAAAGGCCGAAGCTGCGAGGCTTGACCGAGAACGAGCGTCAAAGCCTGGTTACTTTCCCTCTGTTCCTAGAGATACCCCTGGCAAATGACAGGTTAATGCTGAATCGATTTACTCTGCGAGCGCCAAAAAGGCCGTCCTGCTGATATCCCATGCGCGTCACACAACCTTGAATCGGCATTGCGCATCCTTTACAAGTACTCAAACTCGATGTGAGCTTGCGCTCCCGCAACGACTTCTACTATGTCTTCGTCAGCAGCCCCTGGTCTGTGGAACGGTACACGGCTTGGTGCCACCACCTCCGGCCTACCCTCATAATGACATTGCTTGGGAAACAGTCTCTCGTGGCGCCTGGCTCTCAATTTGAAGGATTACCCGATCAAGTGAATCGCCGGACTCTGCGGTTACCCGTTTCCGCACTGCCCTTGCTTCGGGTTAACACGATCAAGTGATCAGCTTCGCTCTTCTGTGTCTTGTGGCACCTTTTGGTAAATGTCCGATAACCGAATACCGAAAACCATCCGTATTTTGAAAGTCAGCCCAAGTGCCTCATCAGGGGCACCAGCTTGGCACTATTATCCAATTCTACCTACCTGCCTCAGGTAGGCACCCAGCCGAGGTGAACATTTTCAGGCTGCCAGGCAATCAAACACATGTGAACGAGAAGTTGGAAGGAACCTCATGCACACGTGCTCCCTTCTATCTTGAGCATTCTCGACTTTCTCCTCTCATCTTCCACCCAACTTTTACCACGGCCACGAACCTTAGACTATCATCGAGTTAACTACGAAAAGCCCCGAGTCCGCAATCGCCGGCATACGCAAGCAAACGAAGTCGTGTCGGTCGATGAACGGCTTTCATCATGCGGCCGTATGATCAGCCGTGGGAACAGGAGTGGACTAGCACAAACCACCTGTGCAAGGAGTATTGGACATGTGTGGACTCGAAGCACTTTCACTTCGCTCATGAATGCGACATCTGTGACGGGAAGTTGCATCCTGACCTCGACCAGGTCGTTTTTGGTACGCTCAAGTATCCCATCTGTACTCTGCTGGCCGGCGCATTACTGACATCCAGCCACAATTAGTATACAACAAGCGGTACCCCAGCGGCATCTAGAAAATCGCGAGAACACTGTTGACCGAAGACTTCTACCTTTACCAGGGCAACGGCGTCTGCTTCTGCAAGCGAGGGCGCGATGAAGGCTCTCCGGGCTGTGCGATTGTGCATGCCAGCTGCTTCGGCGTTGCCATGGGGCACTATCCAGCTCAAGAGATGCTCAATCGCCTTGGGAGAGCATTGGCATGGCGAAGGGTTGACCTCGTGCCCCTCGACAAGAAGCTCCCTATGCTCCGCATTCCTGATCGCATGGGATTCCCTCAAGCTGCCCTACGCATCGGGGGCAGCAGGATCGGCATCCCAATCCTTGGGAAACTTCCACCGGAGCTCGGCGTCCTCGTCCAGATTTACTCCCAAAAGTCACATTTCTGGCGTTTCCTAAATGCGCTGACTCTAAGACTGGAGCTATCTGCCATGCCTCGGGGTACCAAGCTAGTATCGGTTCCTTTGATCAATGTTGACTCTTGGAAACGCGGAAACCCTTCACCGAATCCTGTTCCCGACCACCTTGGGATCGTTCGGATCACTCTTGATTTACGGGGTATCATTAACGTCGAACGGCTCACCCAACATCCACCACCCCTAAGCGGGGATGTGTCCACCACGTTGAGGTTCGTCATTGTGGATGAATGGCGCATCAAGGGGATGGCTATGATCTTCAAGGTATTTGGTAATGGTTTTAGGTAAACAGATCTTGTTTCACTGACGTATAGTCTGCAGGATGGGCTGTCGTGGTTGAAACGACCCCCAAATCATCCCGGGCTTCATGTTTGGGACAATCCCACGCCGCCCCGAGCGCTCCCTGTTCTCCCGGCACAGGCCTCTATCGGTCATGTCAAAAGGCTGCAGAAAGGGGCAGTATTCACTTTGGGTCAATGCGATATGTTCTCAGAACACGTGCCCGCCTTTTCCCGCTTCGAGACCATTCGATTCAAGGAAGCTATCGGCCTTACATTTCTGTACACGAGGTGGCAAGATATCTAGAGACTTCATGCCATCCACGCCCACACGAGAGCAAAGCCACACCTGGTTCTGGATGGATTTACAAACATGCTAACATCGATCTATGTACCGCTATCACCGGGTGACGAGATCCTTTGGCTTCAAACTCACAAACATCGGTGTCAACTTGTTTTCACGGTATGCAGATTTCTGCCAGTATACCCTCACGTTCTTCGAGCTCTAATCAATTACAGTTTCGGACCAAGTTGGCCGGTGTCATACATGTTGGGACTCGGCAGAGCGCACTCAATACACGAACGCTGTATAGCAAACTCCCCGAAGCCCTTATCTTCGACAAGGACACTCTTTCGGATGACCCTGTTTTTGCTGTTTACCCCGAGCGAGGAGCTCAAATTCCCCCGGCTGCCTTTCCAGAGTCGCAGGTTCTGCATCCCATTTGGAGTGTAGCTCGAATCTGGTCATGGGCTCCCCTGGAAGGAATCCACAGTGTTCGGGTTTACTACAAGAGGTACCAGTACCTTTTCCAGGGAATGCTGATAGAATACGATAATGGGGGGCAACGAGCTGTTGGAGAGTGCAATCTTGACATCGGTGCTACCAGGACATGGATAAAGCCCTCGCGATTGTTTTTCTCTACCCATCCTATACTTTGGTCATTACATAGTCCAGGTTTGTGTATGGAATTGGGGTTTGACCCTGACCCAGGAAGTTTGGACCTACATCTGGATTAGGAATTTCATGATTTGAAGGGAGAGATACATTGCTGGCACATACATACCATACCCTCTGGCGTTCAGGTTCTTCCTTCGGGGAGCTGGCGTTGACTGGCACGCGGGGACAGAGTCTAGCTACTATGGTAGTCACTACACAGTCAGGTCAACTTCTCGTGGATCCACGTTATATCGGTTACTTTTTGGCTTGGACGCCTGGGCTCGATGACCTCGGAGTGGTTGACAATCTGCGGCAAATAGCTGCCGTTTTGGAGAGGGATGGAGATGGTTCACCCAACTCGCACAAGTCCGACTTGGGTAGCATGGTTGTCAACTGCTGAAGGGAGGACAGGTTGATCCGAGAAAGACTTGTACAAGTTTCAAACATACTTCCAGACGATATGGGCATAGAGAACATCCGTCTTCCTCGAAGAGCTGACTTGGGACTGACTTTGAACGCGGAAACTCACACGATAGCCGACGTTCCCAACCTTCTATGTCAGTGGCCACTCACAACTACTTAATAGCACTAAAGGATAACTATGTCTTCTGTTTAGCTCAAGTTGCTGCGCAAAGTCTATGAAACTTGTCAACAGTATCTTTGATGATCTTAAATGGTCAGAAGAACAATTGTTCTTCACACTCTTGATCCTACACCTTTAGTCCGACTCCCACCATCCTCACCAGCTTCAACTCGCAGCTTCCAACGACACTTTTGCTAATTCTCCGGTGCTCATACCATAATTCTCCGACGACAGACCGTCTCGACATGATTGGGCCGATTGGATCCTACTACTTACAGTAGTAGTCCCAAGGTTTGTCGAACCCCAGGCAGTGGATTTACCACGGGTGCTTCAACCCTGATGTCAGTCCCCAAGGATTCACAGCCACACGCACGCGACCTTGACATTAGAAGACAAACTCTACGGAGCAAGCATCCCTGTTTCAACACTGCCTAATTCCTGAAACAGTTGCATCTCGATCCTCCCTGCTGGTTAGGGCTGAGGTCATTCGTCCGACCATGGGATTCCTTGCCAATGCTACGTCCGAGGAAGGGAAGAAAGCATGGTATTTTCCAATCCCGCGTTTGTTGGTAGGATCAATGTGACTCTCAGGGTGCGGATCTGCGAGGGCGGCGGGTGTATGCGAGGGCTGCCCGGACGGTTAGTGCTTACATTGTTGCATGGATGTGAGCAACAGGGACGGGAGCTCGAAGGATCGCGACAACTCATGCTCGAGAGGGAAGCAGGTTTCGGACAAGAAGAGTGCTTCTGCGGGGGCGGTGGGTTTCTGCGAGCCGCGGTTGAGCAGATACGCCCGAGTTCCCGACAAGGTTATTGTGAAGCTCGGCCCTGGATCCCACGTCGAACATGGGCCATTTGGAACCAGAGCCTCTGTTCCCAAAGGCCTATTCCCAAAGGCCTATTCCCGGAGAAGCTAAAGTGCTAGACGCATCCCTCGGTGGTGACGAACAACCCGGATCCGAAACTTAGAGACAGCACACACACTGATGTTGAAGCCCGTGGGAAGTTCCGTCTCACCACAGGCGGATCGCATGGCATTCGCTGTGCGATGATGACTGCAGCACTGCCCGCGGGAGTGGCATCCATCAGAGCTGCTGGCGGGGTGCAAAGTATCTGAGTCTGACGAGCATCTTTTCCGGCTTGAGAGGAGTCGGGAGATGCCTGTTTCGCTCGAGCGTTTGCGTCGGCGATGACCACGCCGTGATTATAGGGCTGACGCGAGGCATGATAGTTACAGCATGTGACTCTCCTTGAGCGACGCCCGTGCTCGTCTCGTACCACGCGAGCAAGCAGCTTTCGAAAAGCCTCATGCCAAACTGACGGTGGATGTGAATGCAGCTGTCAGACTACTACGAGCAAGCTACTGTCGGCACCACCTCGAGGAGCAACAGCGTGTCCGTAGCACCACCTCTGATGCAGCTAGTTGCATCTCTGGATGTCATATCTCACTTTGAAGTCCGAGCAGCTTTTCCGACAGAGCGCCGAGCTCTAAGCTTCCCTCCAGATCCCAACTGCTCTACCTGCAACGGCCAAGCCCAGTTCACCTCAGTAGAGCTTACACGCCTCGCCGAAAACCACACCGCTAGGCCAGAAACTAGGCAAGCCCGTCGGTGGGTTGGGGTTACAACCCCGTGGATCAAACAGCGCGCTTTCCCGCACGAGGACTATCTTGCGGCACAGGGGCCATCTCGCCGCAAGGGCGTCTACTCGAGGTACAAGGAGCCTGTCAGCCAGCAAGTACCTCCTGGGGCGTGCCAGCCCGGACCCACGGTTCGAAGGAGTGCGCCCCCCCTGCTCGACACGCCGTCTTCTAGGGCTTTGCTGGAAGAGCCTCGCGGCACCTTATTCTCCTCCGTCGAAGCTCCTCAGGCGGCGGGATAGGGCTGACTCTTGTCGAAGCTCGAGCGGGACGCTTGCGCCCGACTGTGCTGAGATGTTTCCCAGCTCGGCTTCTGCCAGATGCAGTGTAGTTGTGCTCCAAGGGGAAAGCTGTGCGGTACACGTTGGCTGCAGTCAGATGGAGCGTCGATGAGGCGCACTGCCGGTAGCTAATCCAGAACGCTAGGACGAACCGGTTGACAAGAGGGTCGGTTCTGTCAACTCGTCATCATTGCGCATGGTGATCTCTGCACAGGGGTATCAAGACTCGAGGGTGGAGGAGGCGTCAAGCTACAGACACGTCATGTATGCCCCTCGGAAGCTATGGCCACCACAGCTTGTGCCGAGTTGAACCAGCATAGCATGGCAGTTGATGCAGCCCATAGCACGCCTACCGTGCCAGGGCCAACACAGACCGAAAGGGTATAACATCACGAATCCCCTTAGGGCAGTCGCCGAGAGAATTCCTGTATCAGCCTTACCTCAGCCTATGAGACGGGCTAAGCAGCCGTCATGATGTTTTGGTTGGCTGGCTGGCTGACCTACATCTCCAGCCCCGTCAGGCAACCAAGCCAACAAGGCGAGGCGAGACATAAGTAATTCGGCATTGCTCTCTCCTCGGTGGTCCAGCCAATATAATATCCATGCCAGCCTTACAGGCTCCGCCCGTGCTGGTTCTCGTAGTCATCAATCAGTAAACAAACATGTCGGATAACGCTTGACCAACATATCACTCATGACGGAATAAGCATCGGCCTAACAACACATGGCATTCGAGAACAGGTCTTAGCGCTGCCACCTTGAAGCGTGCAGGGCCGTAGGACTCCATCTTGACTCCATCTTGACTCCATCTGCGTGGGCAATCAGTGCCAATCACCGTCTTCTGTTCCATGGCGTTTCTTCTGCTGCTGAGATCTTGGTGCCGCACACTGCATATCGTCTGACAGGCGTCATGTGATCCTGGAGGTCTAGTGCTGATGCCAAAAGCCAAAGTCTCACGACTCCTCAACGCCCACGGCTTGTCTTGGAGCAGTTGAATTTGCCAATACCGTCTGACGTGCTTCTCAACTCCAGGAACCGTCCGATCCTCCCGTCTTCCCTGCAACTCATGCACCCGAGCCTCCCGGCTTATGACCTGCCCTCCGCTTTAGCTCATGACACAATGCTTCGAGCTAGCCTTCCACACCCACGTTTTTCGTCACCGCACGCCCTGTAAGCCCTAAGGCACTCCCACCTGGCGAGAGTGCATGCCCCACTGGCCTCTGCTCTCTCTCAGTGGCCGGTTCGCTTTTTCTTTCCTGCTAACAAGTCGATGCGGGGATCAGACGCGGAACCATTCTTCAGAGGACAAGCTATCGATGTCTGGCTAAGTCTGCCGGCTCTCCAGCCGAGCTCGGGACGGAGTGGGGCGCCGGGACTCTTCTCGGGGACGGAGCCTCGTCGACGTCCGTCGTGAACGTCGGGTCGGTGCCTAGCGGCGGATTATAATGCCTGCAGTGACCTGCTCTGGCTGCCTTTCTCCTCACAGGTGTCCACCTCGAGGCACTGCACCAGGCGGCATCCGGATCCCCATGCTCTGGCTCGCAGCCAACCCTACCGGACGCTTGACATCATCCACCCTCGCCCTCTGCAGCGAGAAGGCCGGCGTCACCCATCCCCCGCAAGAGCACCGGAAGCCCTTCCAGTCGTAGCGGCCCACCCCCGCGCCGCACTTGGCGTTGGGACACAGCAGCCGCCCGTTGAGCTCGCCCTGCTCCAGCACGCCGCGCATCCAGCCCAGAGGCTCGACAAAGAAGTGCTGGCATGTAGCCTCCGAGGCCTTCTTGTCGGACGGGCGGTGGTCGACGATGAAGGGGGCGGTGGCCAGGGTGCGGCGGCACTTCTTGCATCGTAGGCTGACGCCCGATTCATCGCGAGGCTGAGCCTCCTCGTCTTCAAACCGAAGCCTCGTGGGTGCCTGGCCAACTGCCAGGTTCTCCTCCACCTCGCGCCTGTAAGCCCATCGCTGGTATACCGGGTGAGCCTCGACGTCGTCAGGGCAATCCATCTCCCACCACAGAGCGAGCTGGTCCAGGAACCCCTGGTTGGGCTCGGCCATGGGGCGGGTGCGGCGGACGAATGTCAGAGCAGCATGGACTGCCTCCGCGGCGGTTTCCTTGCGCGACCGTTTCTCGGCTGAGGTCTGTGGGGTTGCGTGGGTCGAGTCCGAGATGGCTGTGGAGATGATGTTGGGGTCGAAGCGGTTTGGATAGCGCCAGAGGAGGTAAGCAATGACTGCAGAGACGGATCTCGACTTTCCAGCGGCGCAGTGAACAAAGACCCCTCCCTTCTTCCTCTTGCCCTGGATATTGAGATCCTCAACTCCCTTCTCTAACGAGACGCCCCCGTCTTCCTTGTCCTCGGCCTCTGTCGCCCCATCCTCCCGCCGACATCCCCTAAGCCCTTCTTCAATGAACCTGACGGCTTTTGGGAGTTCAATTAGCAAGTCAGCATCATCTACATCGTCAATGTCGATGACAATGTGACGGAAGCCCTTCCCGTAATCTATCCAGGGCTCGTCTTTGAAGTTCTTGAGGGTCGAGAGGTCGAACGGGACGAGGGATAGGACGTGCGTGATGCGACGATCGGTCAGCGAGTCGGAGCGGCGCAAAGCCCAGAGCCTTGGAAGGATCAGCATCGCGTATAAACAAACGAGGCGTAAGTTGGAGCACCAGGCCTTACCCGCCAACGAATAACTCATCCTCTCCGTCGATCCTGCTCAAAGCCATCTTGGCGATGCTCCGCTTGAGGAGCTCGAGTTCTCCGGCCTGGAACTGGTGACCAAAATCTTCCCACTGCTGCAGACGAGTGTCGTCCTGCTCGGCCTGCTGCACTACCAGATCCCCGACTGCCGAGTGGTCGGCGACTTTGGAGCTGTCGTCCGCCAGACTGTAGGTTGAATCGAGGGTCGCAACCCTTGGGTTTTCGGTGTTGTCCGTGGCGGGTTCGTGGATCGAGCGCTGTTGTTCGCCAGATATCGAGCTTCTGAAGAGCAGATGAAAGATCTTCCCACGGGAATTCAGAAGTTTAAGCGGAAATCGACCATTGGACTCGGTGTACGGAGAAATCGAGCATCAATATCTATCGGTTTGGATTGTAACGTCCACAACTTTTTCCGCCTTTGCCCCTCCTTCATGCGCCACATATCACGCTACCCCGCCATCCCACCCCAGCCACACTTCTAAAGGACCCTTTTCAACTCATGTCTCAGTGCATTCACCAAATCTTGAAAACCTGGCGTTTGCACGGCTCTCTCTGCTAACCCAAACAGGGCATGCACCTCGCAGAAGCTATCCCCACGCTATTGGAGTATGGAGTTCCATCTCCAGCTTCACGTCCACGCCCCTTGTCCCTGCAAGAGCCCTACAGGGCGTCGTCCTGTCCACGTGATCCCCCGGTACTCCACTCGCAAAGACTATCCATGATTTGATCCCGCGTGCGGGAATATTCCGTCCTCTATTCAGTTCAGCCCGGGGGGTTGTCTTCCTTAGCTTCGCCCAGCTGAACCCGTTGCAAGGGCAGTGAGAGAAATGACTGCACACCACCTTGCCAAATACACGGATTCCCCAAAGGAGCCGCTCTCCGTCGCAAACCGCGGTGAATCCTCGTCCTGTCTTCTCATATCATGCCTCGCAGATCATCTTTCAGTGCATAGCCTTGTCGTGGAAGTTGCCGTCCCCTCCTGGACCCTGCAACGCCTCCCAGCGCCAGCCCAGGCTGCCTTGGAGCGCTATGTTTCACCATGACTTGTCGCATCACAAAGCCTAACCAGGTACTTGGGACTCGAGCTTTCACATCCTTTGTTCTAGTAGACTACCGGTACACTGTATGTTGCTTCACTACTCGATCTTGTCTTCTTTGTACTCCCATAAACAAAAACAAAAACTGTGCCATCTGTCCCAATGCCGTATCCGTGTCCGTTACCGTTTCCATGATAGAACCTTTTTGTGCCGTTACCCATGAGATGATGCATCCGACATCAGCATCAAGCTGTGTCAGCTAATATGTATACGAAATAAAGCCCTTTTCCTCCTCTCTTCTCCCCAACACAAAGTTCCCCGTTCGTCGTAATTCCTGTTCTGTAGTCGTTCAGCTCCTGTGACCGGGGCTGCCAACAGGCATGTTCAGCCCAGTCAGAAAGTAGCGCCTCCACAAACGCATAGCCAAAGACCAGTCTCTCCATCCGTGCAATGGTCCCGTTTCATCGACAAATACTCATCTCGCCAGATGAGCTAAGGCTGTCAGACCGGACAAATGTTTCGTCCATCCACGTCCTAGACCAAGACACCATGAGTAACGGATGCAACTGTATCTCGCCAAAACCCCCTAATTCATCTCGCACGGAATAGAGTCGAGTCGTCCAAATGCCCCAAGGTTCGGAGCTGTAAAGAGCGCCCGACGGTGGCATCAATTGTTGTCCCTCCCTTTCGGCAGCACTGCCACAATGACCAATTCAGCCCTGGGCGGCACCCCAGCAGTTGGGTACGGACAACCACACCCCTGCGCATGTTCGGTGCGCGCGGAATGCGCCGATTCGACTCGGGAGATCAGTACACGCAGTCCAGCCGTACGTTGATTCGACTTGGCCTTGCCGCATCTGCATCCTGCCGCAGTGCGCCAAAGCGAAACAGTTTTTGCTCCACGTCTCTTATTTGCCCGTTTTCCAGAGGTGCTTCTTGGATGACCGTGCGTTTCCTTGTGGGTGGATTGTCGTACAACTGCTTGTTTTGTCGCTGTCCCAAACCTTCAACGGCGTGATTTGGGATAACTGCTGATCGGTGTCTTGGACGGCCGGTTTTGTGCTGGTCTTCCACTTCAAGGGTTCCCTGTTTTCTGACCCACTCGTCTTCCTCGGTGCCGACGGCTCGCTTTGAGCCCCGCCATCACCCGCCCGATCATCCACTCATCTTGAAACCCCAAACATCCACCCCAGACTTCATCGTCATCTAGCGGCCGACCTCCATTATTAATTAACATCGACACCTCTCATGTCGTATTCGCGGCCAACTTAGGGCGTAGTCGATCGGGTGAAAGATTTACCGGGGGGTTGGGTCCTCGTCCAGCATACACGCGTTCTCCAGCATGTTGGTCCACTTGCCGCTCGTGCCCGCGTGGCTGTGCTTCAGATGCTGTCTGAAGTGATCCGCACGATAAAACTTCTTGGATGAGTTGCACTCCCTGAACTTGTGCACCTCTTGCAAGTGCCTTATCCGCTCATCCCAGTCCTGGTCTGTGGCGTGCCGAGGCGCATTACCACCACTGAGGGCACCTGTACCAGGCCCGCGTCCAGACCGCGGAAATTCATCGCCGCAGTAGCCACACGAGTCGGCTTCTCCAGGCCGGTTCGTCGAGTCGTGAAAAGCCCTGTCGTATCCAGAGAGGGCAGAGCATGACCACGAATGACGGCGCACATGAAGGGAGTTTTGGTGGCGTTCGGCCTCGTTCTTGTTCTTGAAGCGGTTTCCGCAGAACGAGCACTCATATTGCTTCTCAGCTTCGTGAGCACTGAATTTTCGTCAGCAACATGTTCCACATAGCACCACCATGTAGGACCATCGTATCACGCAATTTCACGTGAGATGGCTCATGCATTGATTTGGACCTGACTTACTTGAGTTCCTCCACCGTCTCAAACCTCTTGGGCTTCTTAGGGCAGCATTCGCACATGAAGAAACCTTGCATCTTGGATCCACCGGGCTTCTGTACTTCAGTGATCTTGCGCGTGCTTGCCCCCGAGACGGTCCTGGAGTGTACCGAGCCGCGGCCGGAAATAGAGGTCCGTGGGCTGGGGTTGAGAGAGACGGGAGCCGTGTAAGGCGAGTTGCATGAGGTAGGGGAAATGCCACCAGGTGACAGGCCCACAGGCGAGCGTCGGCCGAACGAATTGGCAGTGGTGATGCCAGTCGCCGGAATGGACATTGTTGAGATATACGAGTTGGATCGTGACGTAGGCACCGAGGGCATGGTGACTCCTCGAGGAAGGGTGGCGATGCGAGGAGTGGGAGAACAGCGGGAGGGCAAGTCACGTCGTCGAGAGAAATCGGTGGGCATAGCGAGAAGATGCTCGTCATTTGGACTGGCTGCCCTTCGCTTCTGGCCGCCGGCAACGTAAGCGTCGTCAAAATGAAGTCTCTTGAGAGACTGCCCCTCGTCTTCCATCTCCATGTCGTCAACCCCATTGAAATCGTAACTTGACTGAGTAGATGTGGCATCGTCGCTGTTATTCCTTCTGGACCGTGTTCTGGGGGAGCGGTCGATGTCGGAGCTATCGTTTGGTGACCGGTCTCCGTAATGGAAGGGGGTGCTTCGGGGGGAGATCGCAGAGTGAATTGGCGTTTCTGTCAGTCTTGCTGGGGAAGCCAGGATACTGCGCGTGTGGATGGGAAGTTGTACAGGCACACTAAGTGCTGGAGGGAACCTGCCCTCGGCTAAAGGTCTTCGTGAGAAGAGCTCGTTCGCCGAGGCGCTAAGGAGTGATCGGGGTGGTGATTTTTCAGACAATCGGATAGGATCTAGCTTCTTCTTCAGGCTGTCACCGTGAATGTCGGCGGGGGACTGGAATCGGAATCGGTTGTGGTGAAGGCCAAATCCGGTAGGAATGGACTCGCGAGACCTGTTCAGTCATGCCAAAGTTAGTCAAGCTCCTCCAATGGCAACAGTAGAAATTCCTGGAAGCCAAATGCCAGACCAATGCCAAGAACACTGCAATCGCATACCTGTCAGTTGATGAGTAGCTGGCGTAGCCCTCGTCTCGGTCACCAACATCCCTTCGCTGGTAGCTTGGGTGATCTTCATGATATGACGAGTTCATGCTCCCATACCCGCTGACAAAAGAACCATGTCCGTATCCGCGCTTTTCCTTCATGTCTTCGGGAATAGCAGGTTGACCAGGGCCGGGGATGTATCGAGGAGGGGGTAGCGGAGGAGGAACGTCGTCGGGGATCGAGATTCCTGGTATTGACATGGCAGGACTCCTGCCAAAAGGTAATTCGTGATGGCTCGCGCGGCTTCGATAACGGCCACCCGAGGTAGGGACTATAATACTCGGGAGGGCCGGAGCGGGCTCCCTAAACTGTGGCGGGAAGGCCATGGTGTTTAGCTTGGCGGTTGACGAGTCGAGCTGAGGACGGAGCACGAGGCACGACAGTGACAGCTGAGGTTCGGGGCGGCTGGAGCTAGATGACGAAGAACCGAGCCAACTCCGTCATAGAAGATGTGGCCGACGTTAACGACCTTTTTTCTCGTGTCCTGTGATTCCCTTGCCTGCAGTCTCCGTTTTGCTCGTACTCAACAGGCGACTGGTTGATGCCATAAGACAAGGAAGGTGGTTTGTGGTGGCGATGGCTTCGGGGTGTCCGTCTGGTCCAAGACACAGGTGCCTGCAAGGTCCAGTGCAGTAGTCGGCTGGGGCCGCCAGTGTCGTGGTCGGGGCGAGAAACGACGAATGGCAGAGCGAGCTGAGGGCGCTCTAAAAGAGGAATGGCCAGCAGAAAGGAAGCCGTCGATATAGAAAGGGAAATGTGAGAAGGGAGGTGAAATTGAAGAGGAAGGGAGGGGAAATAAAACGAAGAGCGGGATGTGGTGTAAAATAATGAGGTGGGAAGATCGGGCGGTTAAGCTTGACGTTGACGCTCTCGCTGTTCCTGGCAGGGCAGGCGCTGTCCAGACCCATGTAAAATGGCTATGTAATGGGCGGGCAGGAAGGCAGCTCAGAAGACAAGCCTCACCACGAGGAGAGTGTGGCGGAATTAGGCGTGACGACAACAACGGGGAGACGGACGCCGTATGCACACGCCTGGAGGTTTTTTTTTTTTCCCTGGTCTAATTCTCTCTGAAAAGGTCTAAAGGGAGCAATAAAGGCGTAGAGGGGAGGGACAGAGGCTGGAGGAGAGCAGAAAATGTGGGAGAAGTGCGTGAAGAAGAGGAACCAAGAGGGGCGTGGACGAGTTTACTAAGGGCGTGTGACATGCATAGGGCGAAGAAGGCGAGAAAGTGATGGCGAATAGCAAGGTGCTGCTGTTCTCCAGGGTCGCCGGTTTAGGTTCCCTCTCTCTAGATGGAGTTTGCACTCCGTCCCTTGTAGCATCAGTGCGTACGTACATATTGGGTGTGGCATGGCAAAGGATCCCATGCGTACATGCGTTACAACTGTCAGTTGTTGGTGGTCCTTGTCTGTCAGTCTATTCCGTAACCAACAGCTGCGGCACGGATTGGACAGCAATTGTACCAACGCCGTTGCTCAAGATCGTGATGCGGGAGCCATGAATACGCTCACTCTCCATCCCTCTCCAATGTCCTCCGCCTTGTTCGTTCTCACTGTCATCTTGTCCATCCTCGGACTTCATCTTATTCAACCCCCTGTCTCGGGCTCGTTGCTTACATTACTCCGTAGGGCACACAGAGGGGTGCGGCACAACTTGGCTCAACTGAGGATGGATGGGAGCGGGTCGTTACAGGGTCTCCACTAGACCCCCGCTCCGGCCGCCCAAGGGAAGCCTGAGGAGCCCTGTGAACTGCCCTACGGGCTAGAATTGGAGCCCTGGGCATTTCTTGGGTGGGCCGGGAGCCCTGTAGCCAGCCCTGTGCCCTGGAGGGCTGGCGCGTGGGAGCGGTGGGTGTGCGGAAAGGAAACGCTGGGGGATAGCGTCGCGG
>JABCKW010000678.1:0-41681 GCA_014824385.1 Fusarium cyanostomum
GGGGGAGGGGGTTTGCTTCCCATTATCGCCAATAGTGTCGCTTCTTGGCTGCAACGAACTAGCGGGTTGTGCGCTAGTACGACTCCGGCCGCCCAGATCTCGCGATCTGGGATGCTCAAGTTGGGCCGAGATGGGATGCTGCTTAAAAAAGCCACTAGCCTCTCTATCTAGTTACCTACCTGCCTATGGAACAGCAGTCGTGCCGAGACATGTCCGGAGTAGGAAGAAGACGAAGACTTTTTTTTGGTGACACGGGAGATGGGCTTGGCGCAGGCCAGACGAGGAACAGCTACGGGCGTGTTCTCCTAAATTTCGTGCAGCTTGGAAGACGGGCCAATTGGCATTAGCGGATGTGCCTGATTGTTCGTATCGATAGCGGCGTGCTAGCGGCGTGAAGGTATGGAATGGTGGTGCTGTTGTTTACTGTCAATTGCTTATCCGAGTTTGACACTCTCGTCAACTTCAATTTTTCTCCCTTGCTTTCTTCCCGTATCTGTTGCCGTTGCGAGACGTCTGCCTGACAGATCGTACGTGCGGTTTCCGGCCGTATCAAGGGTGCCAGTACAAAGGCGAGGGTGCATCTGCATGGCGCTCAGCCGATTATCCATCGACATGGGCCGATAGTAGCGGAGACCAGTTTCCGAGAGCTCCAATGTTCGCGACAGCTCTACTGAGGTAGTTATCGTTGCCCCTTATTCCTTGCTTTTAAGCACAATGCATTCCTCTGGATACCCCCGTACAGTACCTACGTTCGAGTTGCTGCTGCGCGTGGACTGGACGGCCACTCGGCAGAGTCGGTATGTTTTGTGTGAAACTGGCCAGTCGCAAGGTGACTCCCGTGGGCTGTGGAATGTTCAAGCACGCGCCCTGGCCGTCTTTTCTGGCCTGATCGTCGACTGCCCCAAGATATCGAACCTCCATCCTCCCCAATCACATGCGCCCGTTCCCTTGCTCCTACGTCGTACACCTCCGTCTCGGATGCCTCATCGGCATATGCGCGGCAGATGGGCGACGATCTTGCTACGTCGACCCCAGCATGCAGTCGCAGGTACTCTTCCCCTTGCTTTCCCCGTGGATAGGTATGTGCCAGGTTTGCGTCTGGGGAATTTAACCACCGCAGCAGCAAGGCAGAGAGAGCGTGGGTGAGATCGTCCGATGCACGGCTTCACACGCCGACGTGCGCGATCGTATCATTCAGAAGACGGCCCTCGGCACTCAGCGCCTCTCCCGTGCCGGACGGAGGGGATCGTGGCTCTAGTGGTCAGAGCGAACGCGCGATGGCTGCATATCATGCTGCGGTGGACGGCATCCAATTCTCGATTGCCGTTGCATTCTTCGATCACAGGAGCGCATTAATGTTCCGACAGCTTGACTCCCCGGGCTCTTCCCGTGCCCCATCACCGAGATAGATATGTAGGTAGTTGAGAAACCTGGGGATCGGAATCACGGGGTCCCCACGGAAACATAGGTCGATGGCATTCTTGCCGGCTTCTTTGCCTGGATACCGTCCATGCCTCCATCTAACTGCCAGATATGGAAGCCTGCTGCACTGCCGCCCAGTCTTGTCTGTCTGTGACAGGCTTTCTTGCCTTGGTTGCATTGTTTGCTGTCCCCTTGTGATTGAGAACTGGCGATTGGTTTATCGATGGGGAGTAATCACGGCTCGTCTCAAACTCCATGCTGACGTGACGTTCAGTGTGTATAGCTCCAAGCTTGGACTTCCGCGGGTGAATCCGCATGAATTACACACGTGTGTGCTGTACGCACTTTCGCTCGGGGAAGAAGCCGTTGCTGAGTCGTCTGGCAGGTCCTGATTTATACTCCATCACCCCCTATACTTGGATCCGACCGATGTGGTGATGGCCGATGTCCATATGTGTTTGGGAAACTCAAGGCTCGGGATCCAGGAGATGGTCAACGCTGTCAGTAGTGCCGTGATTGTCTCACAGCTTCAGGCCGCGGAAACATGGAGCCAGGTAAATGCCAGTTTCATAACTACTCTGTAGTTATGTTTTTGTTGGATGGGCTTCGCCGTGTCCTGCTGGCGAATGACAAGTATGTGCCTGTCGTGTTGAGATTACTAGTCGAGTCTTACATACAATGCAAATTCAAGGATCTGCATTGTAGTGTTATATCGCCTTTGGTCTGGCTATGTTGAGTAGGCAGATAAACAACTCCACGGACGCGATTGTTATAGTTGATGGCTAGATATGGAGTGACTTGGAGATGAGGACGAGGACTGGTTCAATCATGCATGGCCAAGAAGTCCAGACATACAATACTGAGCATGACCTTTCAAACATGCCCACGTAACGATTGGCTTGCCAGTTTTTCCAAGTATACCTGCAACTAGGAACCCATGGCTGTTACGACACTCGACATGTCATGGCATTGAGAGAAACTGCAGTTGAACAGCATGGATGGTACAGGGTAGCCGCCTCACCATAATGTGCGCCTTCACTGAGATAAGCCGGAAACGGACAATCTACAACGCCGATTCTTTCCAAAGACAGACGCAAAATTCAGCCACCTCATTGGCCAACAATCTCATCGCGACTCTCTTCACACTCCATTCGTTCCGAGAACAGGAGATCACTGCCGACTGCACTTCATCGTCTCTCAAGCATCTTCATCTGATCATTGAAAAATACGGGTTCTTCTTATAGCAAGTAACCGACCGATGTGGCTCAATCGATACTGAAATCCGAATCGAGGTGTGTGTGCCAGTGGGTGAGATTGGATCCGAATTGACCGTGGGAGCTGGGGTGAGTTGAGGTGAGACGGAATCTCTTATCAAAGCATCACCTATCTGCATTTATTCACTGTAGCCTGAAAACACTCTACTATAATCGCCGATGAATAGCGGGCTCGAAATGGTAATTGCAAGTGCAAGTGCAAGTGCGAGTGCAGAGATGCAATAAGCTATTGTCATGATGCCGGCCTGTCGGGCTATTGTTCGGGAGAGTGTGAATGAGTTGCTCACCACCAATTCAGGTCTGCACGAGATATCGAATACTTAAAAAACATTACGCTTCTCATCGACCTTGACCTTTGATCGTTACAACATTATCGGGATCCCACGAAATCGCGATGGCCGAACCGCAGATCGGGGCTAGCACCCCAGCCAGCAAGGACACTGAACCGGTCAAGAAGGAGAAGAAGACGTTCTCATGGCTGTACGGAACTCTCTGTCTATTCCATTTGGACGAATTTTGTACTGATATTACTGCTAGTGAACCGCATCCCATCTTCGTCATCATCCTCGTCGGTCACGATGAATGTCCCTTTGGAATCCAGAAGGACTTCCTATGCTTTCGATCCGAGTTTTACGAGAAGCACTTCTCGGCAATGAGCTCCGATGAGAAGGTCGAGCACATTGTCAGGCTTCCCGAAACGACAAAGGAGATCTTTGGGCTGGCTCAGCACTTCCTCTACACCGACAAGGTGATTTCGGACGAGTCCAATGTCCCAACTTACGAGGCATTGGTTGGACTGTGGAAGCTCGGCCATAAGCTGGGCATCCAGGGACTTTGCGAAAAGGCCCTCGACGCCATGGCCGACTGCCGACGCCTTACCGAGAGAATCCCAGCGACGCCTCTTCTCATTCAGGTTTGGAAAGACACCCCCGAGGGCTCGTCGATCCGCAAGCTGCTGCTGTCATGGACTGCTGAGTACATGCGATCCTCCGATGCCAGAGCAGAGTTTGCCAAGTCACTCCCTCAGGAGGTTCTCAGCGAGCTCGTTGTTGCCATGAGTTCTTTCGATACAACTCCCGCGGCACCTGTCCCGGCCGCCGTCGCCGTCACTCTCCCATCTGCGACACCACGAAAGAATGTCCACTACCTGGAGGATGAGCTCGAGGTCGACGCAAAGAAAAGCCGACGAGTCAGTGGAATCCCAGCCAGCGCCCCGTCGTCCGCGGACAGATCCATCAAAGCTCGCACCACTCTGCCCAAGCCGGGACCCAAGCGCAGAACCAGTGCGGGATATGTGGAAGGCCGGGAGTTCACCACGGCGCAGAAGCTGGAGTTTTGTGCTGACCTGCTGACCAGAATGTTGTCGGGGCCCGGTACGTGATCTTGCTCTCAATGCCTACGCTTTGGAACTGACTCTCTATACAGGTTTCTGGACCCGACTCGTCGGCCCCTTCCGCGATCCCGTCGAACCTGTCGAGGATGGCGTGCCCGACTACTTCGACAAAGTCAAGCGACCGATGGATCTCAGTACCGTCAAGGTCAAGATGGATCGCAAGGAGTACGCGAACGAGGAAGAGTTCCTCACCGACGTACGACAGATCTTTGACAACTGCTTTACATACTGGAAGAAGGGAGACCCGATGTGGCTCGCGGGGGAGAAGCTCCAGAAGACGTTTGAGGAGAAGTTCGCTCACATGAACAAGTGGATTACCAAGATGGGCGGCGACGAGGTCGAGTAGGCTTTTGAGAACATCTCAGTCAGCGAGCGGGTGTCGAGTTTGCCAAGACGGTTCGGCGCAAGCTGGAATATTCATGGAGCGGCGGTGGAAGAGACTTGGTGAAGATGGGTAGGTGAGCATGGAAGCTGGGCACTTTCTCAGCTATACTGTAAATATTCGCCTGCCTATGGTTTCTTACGGAGTAGAGGCAGCAGACGAGAGATTTTACGGGCCAGGGAGGAGGTTGTACCTGGTGTAATGGTTCCATTGCAGGGCGTCTTCGGGGACTACGCAAGGGCAAGCCGGAACGGAGCGGTAGCTACACAATCCCCCAGCTGTCTCAGGATATTACATATATCTATGAAGCGACAGGCAAAGTTCTTGAGCTGTTACCACAGTGAAGATGCTCAAGGGAGAACACGCCGCCATGAGACAAGTAGAACTGGGCCGAAGCGCCTGCCCGATCGAACGGCTAAAGAGAGACTCGTTGAGTTCTTGGAGATGAGGAGTAATTTGCGGTATACGCATTGGGATGTTCCGAGGGCGTCTGGCAACCATGCTGTTGGTGTGGGAGAGACGCGGGTCTTTACTTGGACGAAGCGGAGGAGACGGCAAATTGCATGCATGGAGAACTCTATGAGTGGCTTGGAATTAGGTGAATTGGTGAAGATAGCAGGTCACTCATCCGCTGCATCTTAACTTTTTTTAGTGGTTTATTTCAATTCGCGGCATTGATGCAGTTGTCCTGATGGCGTGCATTGGTGCATCACGCCAACCCACGGGAATAAATAGAAAGTTGCGAACCGGCAGCAGGTTTATGCGAAGTCTACTCTGTATACATGGATGGAACCCGTACTACGGCGAAAGAAAAGAGGAAGTGACTTTCCAGAGTCGAGATGTATCGACAACACACCTAACACCTAACATAATGAGGAGATGAGCTAGGCGCAATAGTCTGGGTTTGGATCTGTTGCTTGGCCCAGCCCTTGAGGAACCCTGTCACAGTAGGCTTTAGGCCTTGAATGCCAATGGCCCATGACCTGGTCGATGGAATAACCTGAAACCCATGCCAAGCCCAGAAGAGAAGTGTCGTGTGTCTAAGCACACATGTTTGTCGGTGTGGGATTGGGTAGGACGTGAATTATGATTTAACCCTAGCCTCTTGTTGCGGATCTTCATTATTTCCTTTTTAATGCGTCACTTCATTTATTCACCGAGTGCCCTTCTTTGCGGATGTGACCAAAAAGTCCCTGGATCGCGCCAGAGCCTGGTTCCCGTTCCTGCGTCAGGCGGCTTCTTAGCGCAACGGGCCTCGGCCAGCACCTGCAGCTCTTCGCCGTGGTAGGCTGGACCCCTGAAGTTACACAATCAAGGCTGGCCATTCAGCATCCAGAGCGGATGACATGCCTAGGTATTTATCCCGCGGAAAGACAATGAGAAAGCAATGGAGCCCTTGTCAACAGAGACTGAATGGACAGTGGAGACACAGAGAGACAAGCAAGATGATGATCGCAATATCACTCACTGAGGTCAAAAGACTTGGCGCAGAGGAGAGAGGAGCGGAAGGAAAGATGAATGTTGGGCGCATTGCAAGATTGCGCTCCTGAGACGGTCAACACGCCATGTCCAAGTAGGCTTGGTCTGAGTCTGGCAGGTGTACAGTTTGTGTAGGTTATTACACTAGTTGATGGCCGTCATTTGTCCGGACTGACGATGATCTGGGGGGAAATATCGCAAACTACTGATAATGAGAAGGACAACATCATTGTCGACGCATGAACAGGAAAACAGCATGAAACGATAGCATCATTTGTGAAGAGCTGAGGGGCCATGCATGGCCACGTCTGCCTCTCTCGCTTCGCTTCAACCTCGATGTAAAATCTCTCCCCTCCATGCCTTTCACACATCTCTCATCGGAAGCCTTTTCCCTCAAGTCGAGTCTTAAGCGACGTACCAGGTTGCCCCTCAACCCGCCCACAATAGGCATGGCGCCGCCCTCATTAGGTGGTGATGGAGGCAAATCTCTTGCGAACCGCGACACAAGTTAAATTAAAAAAGGAGATGGGATCCATGTCACCGTGGCAAGCACAAAGCACGCGCCCCCGTCCTCCCTCTGGCGTTTGGGGCCTTCGAGTCTGCCCCAGGCTGTTTCTGCACCATCCTCCGTGTCAACCCAGCCTATCGTAGCCATGAAACCCGACCCCATTTCCCTTCCAACGAGCCGAAGTGACTCCAGCCGTGATGCTGGCTTGCTTGATGCTGGCTGCTGCTGCCCGTCTCGGCTGGGTTGAGTGAGGTGAGCCTTTCTTTCCTTGGCGCGCTGGCCTCTCAAACACTACTTACACCATTGACCCCCATCCTTTCCACCCTCAGCCTCTACCCTCCTCTTTCGTCCTTGGTGTAGCTGTCGTTGTCGCCATCCTAGAGCATCGTTTCTATCGATACTCGATCCATTCTTTTACACATACTTGAAGCGACATCTTCACTCGATCCTAGTTTACCTAGCATCTCACTCTCATTCTTCCAACGCTCACTCGCTTGCCGTTGTATACGAACCCTCGTTCTCCACCGCTACCGATTAAACCCTGTTTGTGGCCCTCGTTCCCTGTCTGCCAGATCAGATCGTATAAGCCATTCAACTCGACTTAATTCTTCGGTTTCCGTCATTCTCATCGCCTGTCAAGATGCATTTCCGAACCATCGCTTCCATCGCCCTCCTGGCTTGTGCCAGCAACGTCGCCGCTGAGCTTCAGCCGTACAAGCTGATCAAGGCACCTATCCAAGGCATCAGCCTCTCGCGCCGCTCTACCCCTGGGTACCAGCCCGAGCAGTCTACCTGCGGTGATGGCAGCACTTGTGCGCAGGCCTGTGGCCAGGGTTACGAGACGTGCCCTTCCAACGATGATGCCACTCACTGCTACAACCCTGCGGCGAACCAGAAGTGCTGCTCTGACGGTACCGGAAGTATGTTTGGCAAAATTCATTCGTCTCACATGAGAAGTGTCTCATGGCCCGTTATGAACTGAGTGCTAACCTTGATCCCAGACTCTTGCGATAAGGGCTACTACTGCACTCACGACACCAAATCTCAAACCTGGTGTTGCCCTGACTCGATGGATCTTGTCCGGTGTGCTGCTGCGTATGGCGTTAAGGACCGTCTGGAGACCAACCAGCCTCTCACCAGCACTACTAAGCCGACCACTACCACTTCTCAACTCAAGACCACGTCTACCACCGTCTTTATTACAAGCACCGCCACCGGCGCCCCTAAGTACACCTCGCCCACTCATGTCACTCCTACGTCCAAGGCCGTCACTGCTAAGACCAGGACCGAGGTCTCGGAGAAGACCACCACCGTCTGTCCCACCAGCTCTGGCTACAGCACGGCCTGGCGTGGTTCCAACAGCACCATCGCCAGCGCCGTCCCGACTCAGCCTTCCGAGTCCGCCCCCGCTCCTATTGACACCACGGCGCCTGCCGAACCGCCTGCGGCCACCGGTGGTGCCTCCGCCACCGGCGTGAGCGCCCTGCTCCTCGCCGCCGCTGGTGTCCTTGCCCTACTCTAAATCAAGCTCTGTTACGTGGAAACGTTGGCCCTCTCGAGTGGCCACCCGGACACGACGTGCTCAGCGTCGCCACGATTAACGAGTTATGATGAAGAGAGCGATGGGAGGGTTTGTGTGTGGGACCCGCCAAACCGAAGAAAAAACCCCGTTGTGCGATGTCGAACTACAAATACCCTTCTGATGAACATACCCCTTTTTTGTGTCTTTTTGCAAGAGATTCCCCTTCAGTTTGTGTCCCACTTCAACCGGAGTTGATCGGATTGGTGTTTTTGGTAAAGAAAAGAGCGAAGGGAGAGGATGAGATGAAATGAGAAACGCTCAGTGCTTGGAATTTTTAACCTCTGGTACACGGCCTTCGTATACCTACTTCACACTTAAATTTTAGTTGCTATTCGGCACGAAGTGAGAGCCTTAGCCTCCGCCTCGTGGATATACTTGACCTAATAATTGCCCCGGTAGACAATTTTACTCGACATTGCACACATCTTTGTGAACATTTCCTGTGAACGTGATCTAAGAACGGCATAGAAGTTGATAAGCCGTACCTCGTTGAGCATGGACAGTGGAAATGGGCCAAGGCTCGAAACGAGGAGAGCTCGAAGCGGGTTGATATTTCCTGAGCTGAACCCGGCCGTCTGGCTCCCGGGTTCCGGGGATGCGCGCCGTGCCGCAAACTCAACTCTCAGCCACTGACCAGGAACCAAAGCATGATTTTGAAGGAGGAGATGATGGTTCTGGACATCGAAGATGGCTCATCCACGGTATTTCAATTGAGTGATGGGACAAATGACGCAAAAGGAAAGGGTATGATTCTCTCCGCAACTCAAGATGAAGCGTGCCGGTGCAACGCAACGGACAACACATGGCCCCCATTTCATTCCAACGTTTATAATTCATGTACCATCATCCTCCTGCTCTTGACTCATTCATCGTGACTATCCGTATATCGTGGCTCAGCGTCTAGTTGCCACCGACAGCCTCTGGCTCCTTGTTTGCATCGTAGCCGTACGTCTCCTTGAGCTTCTCGACGAGCGCGACGTACTTCTCCTGGGCGGAATCGGGGGTGAGCTGATCCTCCTGAACGGCGTTCTTCCAAGCGTTGTACTTGGCCTTGCCCTGTGGAGAGACCACCGTTAGTTACCTGGTGATGTAGAGGTAGAGAGAAAGGGAGCTTGCCTTGAGGTCGAACATGCCAGGAGTGACAGCCTTGGAGAAGTCTTCGCCGGTACCGACCTTGTAGAGAGCTGCGTGAAGCAAGATGTCAGCTGAGCGGGTACTGGAAGATGACAACAAGGGGAGGCTTTACCGTAGAGCTCGAGGAGCTCGTTGGGGCCGGGCTTGGAGGTTAGCTTCTTGGAGTCCTCGACGGCCTTCTTGAAGGCTTCGCTCTGGGTGGTCGACATGATGGGCTGTGTGTGTGATTGGTTGTAGAAACGTAGAGGAGGTTGTTTACTTGGACGTTGGAAGGTATTTGAGGAGAAGAAAGGAAGAAGATGCGAGTGAGATTTGCGGGTGTTGAGATTGTTGTTGAGGACCTGGCTTTCCCGGCGGGCGGGTTATAGCGGGGTCATGGGATGGATGGAGGGGTCAGTCAGGCGCAGTGGAGTGTGACGTTGCTAAAGAGGGGCTTTCGTAATGAGTGAGAGGCAAGGCATGAATACCTGTATGCGATGAAATGATGGAACCGAGGCACGTGTTATTGAGTCCGAAGGATTGACGCTGCAGAGGATGTTATCAGATCATGCTTCCATCATCCAAAGTGTTGTTTCAAGGCTGGAGTAAGCCTGGCCGACACCAAGCGAGTGGTTATCTTTCGTCCTGAAGAGAGAGCTTGGTGGACGGTGCAAGATAGCGTACTCAATTCCTTCCGAGCAAGACGGTCAAGTTGTGAAACAATCGGTCGAACCTTAACAACTGACAATTCTCAAAGAAGACCGGCCACAGCATGTCTACCTTACCTGGTCTAGGTCGCTCAGGAACGAATACGAACTCGTCATAGACAGTATTGAATTCCTCCGAGACCGCCGGCACACAGGAAAGATGCTCGGCGTTAACCTCACTCACTCACTCTATAACGCGCTACGCCTCAAACTCACATCTCCAAACAATACAGAGCAACACATATATAACATCATATTTGTTCAAGGCAATCATTTACCAATTCTAACCTCAATTTCTCATCAAAAGACAAAGCATGGCCAAGACGGTCGTCGTCCTAGGCGGCAGCCTCGGCGGCATGGCTGTTACTCATCGTCTACTCAAGTACACGCGGCCTCATGAGGAAGATCTCAAAGTGATTCTTGTATCCAAGGTACTCAAACTTTCTCGGCCTTGACGGAGCTCCGGACTGACATTTCACAGAACAGCCACTTCTACTGGAACCTGGCATCTATCCGCGCCGTCATCCCCGGTATCGTAAAAGATGGCCAGATCCTTGCTCCCATTGAGCCGGGCTTAGCTCAGTATCCGGCCGGCAGTGTCGAATTCATCGTCGGTACCGTAACATCCGTCGATCCCGCCACCCGCACCGTGGAGGTCGACTCGGACCCGTCTAACCCCGGCGCGGACACAAGCTCCGTGCTCACCTACGATCACCTCGTCCTCGCTACAGGAGCCAACGCCGCGGACCCAGGACTCCCCTGGAAAGCGTCCGGCTCACACGCTGAGCTCCTGGCCAGTCTTCATCGCACCGCCGCGCAGGTTGAGAAGGCCAAGCACGTCGTCATCGCCGGCGCCGGAGCCACGGGCGTTGAGCTCGCGGGCGAGATCCGCTTTGCCTTCCCCTCGACAACCGTCGTACTTATTTCTGCGGAGGATCACGTTCTCGCCGGGGACCAAATTGCCAGCCGTGTAGAGTCCGAACTTCGCCGTCTAGGCGTTGAGATCCACGCGGGAGTCCTTGCCGAGGACACGACCGACCTGCCAGACGGCAAGACACGCGTGACGCTATCGGATGGGGAGATGCTGATGACGGATCTGTACCTCCCGACCATGGGCCTCCGGCCGAACACGGGATTCCTGCCCCGGGAGTGGTTGAACGAGAACGAGTATGTGCATGTAGACGATGAGATGCGCGTGAAGGCGGCAGATGGCGTATGGGCAGTGGGAGACGTCGTGTCCAAGCCGCGGGCAGCTTTCATGATCACTGAGGCGCAGGCTGCTGGCGTGGCAAAGAACATTGATCTTGCGCTCAAGGGCAAGCCGGCGCAGTCTGTGAGCGGTCCTCTCGTGGATGCCTTCCTCTGTTCCACTGGCCGAAGTCGTGGAGCTGGACGGCTAGGCAAGGTGCCTGTGCCGTCGCTTGCTGTATGGGGAATCAAGGGTCGCACGCTGGGCATGGAGCGGACACAAAAGTATGTGGATGGAAGCATGTGGTGACCGTGCTGCGAACAAAACGACTCCTGGAGTAAGTAGAGCAACGCCTGATATCCCATTCAAGAAAGCGCCGTGATATTCCTACAAAATAAGCAGCATTTTGCCACCCCCAGTCTAATCGTTCACCTACCCCCTCTTCTCATCTTCAATCTCCCTCCGAATCTCCTCTAGGACCTGCTCGCGCGACCTCAAGTGGGACTCTAGGCCCTCCACCTGTTCGCGGACCGTGCTGAGGTCCTCCTGTATGCTCTTCAGACTTCCTCCCACTGCGCTCTTACCAGTCCCCTCCTCCAATTCCCTCAGTTCTCTTCGCTTGTAGTCGAGCAGCTGGTCTAGCTCCTTCTTAACAAGTGCGGGCTTCGAATCGCGCTTCCCGCCTTTCCGGCGTTCCGCAATCTCTTCCACCTTCCTCATCTTCTCCTCCAAGTCTTGCAGCTTTCGCTTCAAGCGCACTTCTTCCCAGTCCTCTGTCTTTTCCGTCGAGAAGTCTGTTCCGGAAGACTTAAAGCCGCTGCGGCCTAGGCGTGTGAGGTATTGATCACCGAATTTGGCCTTACGGCCGGTACTGGTCGATTCGTCCGCTTTGGTAGCCCATCGTGAGCTGGCGCCGGCACGCTGGTTATCTACTTGATAGTCGATTTGATTGCGCTCGAAGCTGGAGCGCAGCGATGCGGGGACGGTACGCGGGATCCGGAAGCCATCGTGTCGGTTGTTCAGGATGTGTAGAAACGCGAGACATGCGTCTTTGTTAATGGTCGATTGTGCAGAGGGGTTGATCAAGTTCCATGCAGATCGAATATCGGTATCGGGAACATCGAGCGACTCGTAGAGATCACTGAGCGAGTTGACTGTTTCGGTTAGCCCGGAACTCCGGGAGTACAGCTAGGGGACGTGCAAGCAACTTCACCGCGCATATCTCGGTTCTCCTGGTAGATCTGCTCGTACTTGGACTTGTCCTGAGGGTTCATGTACCACTCAAATCCATCCTTGAGCCCGAGGTCATCCGAATCGTCTTCAACTTGCTCGAATTGCACCTGCTTCCCCGTGATCGCTCGGCTCGCTTGCACCAGGTGAGCCTTGGACTCGGGGACGAGCCAATCAGGCAATGTTGTTGGTACATCCGCGTATTCCTGTACTCTTGTAAGCTGTTGCGTCACAGAACCCTGGAGGGACCAGAACCATACCCCATTCAAGATATCAAAAATGATGCGCATGGCGACGCAGAACTCCTCAAAGTCGAGGTTTCCATCGTTGTCCACGTCCGCGATGTCCCACACTCGCTCCAGCTGATCATCTCGCAGTCCACTGTTCTTGAGCACAGGAGCGGCTTGCTCTCCTGTTAGAAACTTGCCGCCGCCTGTCCGTGTAGAAAAGATGTTCCAGTAGGTTTCGATTTCGTGCGCCTCGATCTTGGGAGCCATGATTGCGTCGGTGGGCTCGGTCTCGACGACGGCGCTAGTTGTAGAAGTAAATAGTTTTGGCGGCGGAAAAGAGGCGGTACTACTCCAAAAAAGAAGGAAAAAACAGTCGCAATCGTTTGGGCGCCGACCGCAGAGCACGTGGAATATGCGGGGAGATGAGGTCGGCGTCGGGGCGTGAGGTTGTGAATGACGAAGCTCTCCAGCGGCGGCTTTCCCCTGACAGCCAGGCCAGCAGCTCCGGGCCGCGAACCCCGCTTAGTCAATATCCAAATTAGCGCATAATCTCATCGACAAGGTGGAATATGTGATTTTACACCACGCCATTCTTGATTCGACGCTTCAAAGTTGCAGGAGCCCTTTTGGAATTGCTTTGCTGACAACTTCACTATCCCAAACCACCTGCGCTTGCGCTACGTCATGCGTTGGTAGTGGGTCTGGGCATTACGTAGCAGAAGAAAAGTGAACGAGCTTGGCGTTGATTATTCTGAATATCTATATGTTATTTTCGAGCGGAAAAGATTGTCTCCCTTATATGGAGACAGACGGCTATGTCTCCTCGGACACATTCTCCGGAATATGGACCGAACTACCCAAACCCAACTGCCAGAGAAGACGAGGTTGCGACTACGTAAGATAGTAAGCGATGGCTTCAAACGATGACACCCATCGTAAACCAGACTGACAAATTCAAATTTGCAGGGTGTTGCTTTGACTTTTTGCAAAACTTTGTATTTCTTCAATTGAAAGAAAATGATCTCGCTGTGGAACCAAGAAATTGTGCCTTTTTCTTAAGACTTTCCTGCACAGTTAGGAACAGTCGGATATTTGCTTATGAGCTGTGAGAGGGATTGCTTCAAGTTGCTAAACCCCATATTATGACAATATAAACGGTTCATGTCTGGAGCTTTGTTGGTCTCGGAAGATGCCGGTGGGCAAGTCTGTTGGATATATTGTGGACATGTTTCTGGGCTGCCGTTTTGGGTCCCACCGCCTAGCTCTCTAACAAACATAATATTGATAGCTGCCAGCTACCAGCTACCAGCTACCGAGTCACGAGACTAACCCAGACGAGGTTCACCGAGGTGGCTGACGAACGAGGCAAGGATCGGATTATTCAGTGGTTGAGCTCCACTGCCCAATTAACGGCGCGTGAATGGAGGGGCATGGCTGGCACCCGACACCCGACTACGTTTTGGAGGGGCAAGCAGCGCGCGAGGAAATGACCCTTAAATTGAAGCCATCCTTCGTTACAGACCGCTTGACCTAGCCCTCTAACCCGCTTGTATTCTCTTGCTTCCACATCGCGACTCTATTCAAGCGCTGCGTAATTGCTCGTTATCGCAAAATTTAGGAATCGAGCATCCTCAGTCACGATGTCCTCGACAACCACCACCACCGCCCAGCCCATCACGGCCGAGGCCATGCTCCGTCTCTTCCCGGACATCGACACCAACTCAGAGCCCTTGTCTGGCCACGATGAGGAGCAGATACGTCTCATGGACGAGGTTTGTATCGTCCTTGACGAGAACGACAAGCCAATTGGCACTGCTAGCAAGAAGATTTGTACGTGAACCTTCGGCCCTGTCCATCGGCCATCTACTTTGTCTGCAACTTCACCTTTGTCTTCCCTTGCTAACTTGGCCACCACTAGGTCATCTCATGACCAACATCGACAAGGGCCTTCTACACCGTGCCTTCTCCGTCTTCCTCTTCAATGACAAGAATGAGCTGCTCCTCCAGCAGCGCGCTACCGAGAAGATTACCTTCCCCGACATGTGGACAAACACTTGCTGCTCCCACCCCCTGAACATTCCTACTGAGACCGGCTCAAGCCTCGAGGACGCCATTGCTGGCGTCAAGCGAGCTGCTCAACGCAAGCTTGATCACGAGCTGGGCATCAAGAAGGAGCAGGTACCCTTCGAGAAGTTCCGATTCCTGACCCGAATCCACTACAAGGCCCCTAGCGATGGAAAATGGGGTGAGCACGAGGGTATGTATAAGATCTCCCGAGGTGTAATGTTTCAAGGACATCCTGGTGTCTAACAGCTGGCACAGTTGACTACATACTCTTCATCAAGGCCAACGTCGACCTTGACATCAACAAGAATGAGGTCAGGGACACCCAGTACGTAAGCGCCGAGAAGCTCAAGCAACTCTTTGACGACCCCAGCCTGGTCTTCACCCCCTGGTTCAAGCTCATTTGCAACTCGATGATGTTTGAGTGGTGGGAGCACCTCGACTCTGGCCTGGAGAAGTACCTGGATGAGCAGGAGATTCGACGTATGCTCTAACGAATCATGGATAACGAAGCAAAGAAAATTTCCAAAAATACTAGGAGAAACGGCATGTTCGCGCAAAAGTTGAAAGAAAAACCAGTATGTGGTGCATAAGCTGTTCGCGGTCAATCAGCATAGATATCCGCTCTTACGCCCCGCCGAGTTGATGATGTCGTTGATGTTTTAACCCACCTCTTCGGACCAAAGAGATGATGGTCTCGCGAAGCAAAGGCTTGGAACTTTACTAGAAAATGCTGGAGTCTTTGCGGTTTATGGCTACTCGTGTGCGAGCGAATGACGCTTCGTGTTTCATCGTCCAGTTCCCGGACTTCCTGATCTCCCGCCTCTTCCGGCTCGACAGGGTTTCATTCATAACCATTTGTGACCTCGCAAGCCGTCGCAAGCCGACGAGCATCGAGCATCTACTGTATCAGAAGACAACGGAGCGATGCTTTCTCCAAGCGCGCCATCCGCGCCATTGCAAAGAACAAAGGATTCACAATCAATGAAGCATTCCGACCAACAAGCTGCTGCTGACGAATAAAACCAAGCCCGGGGGAATGAGCTAAAGCTCTCTCTTGGTTATACAAACTGCACCTGACGCCCAAGCTCAGATTCAACCCCGCAATCTGAGGCATCCCATCTTACTCCTCTGAGTCTCATTCATCCACGTCAAAGGGAGCCACAATAACCGTCACCAGCTGCATAACTGTGACTCCCCGGGCTCTTCACGACATGATTTGTCTGTATTCCACCGCATTGTAGGGTCACCCCCACTAGGCTACTAGCCATCCACTGGGTCATGCGGCCCAAGGCTGACTATCACCAAGCACTGTGCTCCATACAGTTTCCTTGATTCCAGACTCAATCTGCTTGCCGCCATGACTCGGGAAAGCTAGTTGTCTACTGCACCCCACGAAGTGGCTGACATCTAAAACCTGGCCAATGCCGTCACGGAGTTTTCTCGATGGCGTTTTGTATCTATGTTGTCGAGCCTGGGGACCCACACGACACTTCTATCTAACACCCACCCTACTTACCTACTTAAACCCCTCGGTCAGTTGCCTATCTCAAGATCTCTCTCTCTTCCTCTTTCTTACCGACTTACCTACCTACCTGCTTAAACACTCATCTCACACACTTTGCTTGTCTCGAGTCTTCTACCACAACCAGACAACAGCCGCTGGCTTCACTAACAGGGCCCTTTGTCAGGAAGTCTTGCTAAGCTCTCTCTTAGAAGGGGATTGCTGGAAAGAATCGCCAACTTGGTGTTTTGCTACTGCTGTTGCCACTTGCTGCTTGCTATCCTGAACGCCGTTGCATAGTGGACGACTAGTCGTCAATCTCGCCAGAAACCTCTCGTGCATTCCCTCTTCTCAACTTGCTCCCAGCTTCATTCGCCCTTCGTGAACCTATCGTTCCCAAGCCACGCTCCGTCGACCGATCCTCGTTCGATACCAACACCCTCTTCTAAGCCGTAATCGCGAGCCTGGCCCGCTCAAGCACCAACTTGATGTCGGTTGAAGTTCGCACCAGCCTTAACTGCCTGCGTCATCCTTCGAGATTCACGCCCGTGTCCAGAACTCAGCTCTCGCGGGTTCATACGGGCGATAGTATCCAAAATATACACTGTAAGTCTAGTCACATGGACTGCGAACCTCGTCATGCTCAATACTCTACGGCGCCCCTTTCAACGGAGGGGAGGGGCCCCCTAGGTGCAGTTATTAGTCCTAGTACCGAGTAAATCACCATCATGGAGACAAGTAAAAACAACTTCAGTGGCTCCGCGGCGCTGATCAATTGGCGACGCCGCTCCCTTGTGCCGCCCTCGTGGGAGGATTCCGTGCGTGTCGTCGGCGTGAACGAGTCTGCCGAGGCGGGCAGGTCGCTGGCGCATGCGTTTGCGACTGACGCCATGAGCCAGTATGTGCTCGACGGCGACGACATGGCGGGCTACTCGGATGAGCAGAAGTGGAAGCTTCACGTCGACCACATGACGTACATGGTTGCGGCGCACTGCTACAAGGGCGTCGTGACGGCCATTGGGTCAGACTACGACGCTGTAGCTTTATGGTATGTGACCTTACACACTATCTTTCTACCAGCAAACTTGGAAGCGTCAGCTAACCCAACTATAGGCTGCCTCCGGGTCAGCAGATGGACGACTGGTGGACTGTCCTCCGTAGCGGCATGTGGAGGCTGTACTACCAGCTTTCGGCCGAGGGCCGGAGACGCTACTACGACGAGATGCTGCCCGTCCTGAACCAGACCAAGGAAGAGGTCATGGGTGAGCGGGACAAGGACTGCTACTATCTCGTCTACATCGGCACCAAGCCCAACGCCCGAGGCAAGGGCTATGCCGGGAAATTGATCCGCGACATGATTGCCAAGGTACGACGACACTGCGTCTCATCCAACTCTTCCCCTATTCTCCTCACAAATGCACACTGACACTCAAGATAGGCCGACGCCGAGAACTGTCCTATGTACCTTGAATCAAGCACAGAGCGCAACAGCGCTTACTACGCCAAATTCGGCTTCGAGGTCAAGCGCGACGTTGTCTTTGAGCGCAGCCCCGAGCCGATCCGCATGTACATCATGGTTCGTGAGCCCCAGGCCCCGCGCCCTGCCTGCGGCTCCCTCGTCATGTCCGCCGTCAGCGGCGCGGTCAAGTTCTAGGGAAACGAGCCTCTGATCTTGCCAAATGTCGACCGGAGATCAGGGGCTGAAGTCGAGGAAATTGAGGACGTTGCGGCGGTTGAGGATGGGCAATCTGGATGGAAATGTGATGTGATGTGAGTCTTCGGATAATTTGATCTTGTGAGGAAATATGTCGTGGTGGACGTTGGGTCGACTGACCGTCTTCATTCTTTTGGAAATATGAAAGTTGCTCTGAGAGCAAGGGGAGGGGGATGCCTTTTGATTGCTTCAAATTTTGCCCATATTTGCTGACTGACAGTCGTGTCTCTATATTCTGCGTTTTGCAGCATGCCGACTGGCTCGAGTCATTCATTAGAAAGAAACAACCCAAATCAAATTGACATTTCTTCATAAGCTAGACCCGCCTATAACCGTGAACACCGTTGTACCCAGCTTTTGTAGTTTGTACCCCGTACATATTGACAACGTCTCTGACCACCTTATCACGTCGTTGAGATCACCCAACTTCTCACTTCTAGCCTCTGCCTAGTATTCGAGGATCGCCCATGTCTCGTCGTCGACCGTTGTGTAGATAAGACCGTGGCCAAGAAGCTCGTCGGCAGCGGTGAGGACGTCTCTCAATGACATGCCAGTAGAACTGGTAATGACGTTAAGGTGAACACCTTCGTTGCCTCCGGGCGTCTCATTCATGAAGTTGAACATCTTCTTGGATAGGACAGAGCAGCCAGACAGCTTAGTAGGCGCCTGGCCAGCATTGCCACCAGCATGGTCATTGTAACCGCCACCATCGACGAACATGCCCTCTCCCTCGCCGTTGGCACCACCTTGACCGCCGAGAGGCCCTTTCGTGAAGTAGAGGTGAACGAATGTAGCCTCGAGCATATGGTAGTTGACCTCGTTGAAGTCTGCCACGGGCCTGATGACATGGGCACCAACGTGACGCTTGTTGTTGAAGGATTTGAGACGGCCCCAGACACGAACGTGGGCGTCGAGCTCGTATCCCGGGTCAGCGTCATCCTGCTTGTCGACATCAATCCACTTCTTGACCTCGATCTGGCCGGTGCCGTCGTCGATCTTGAGGGTGATATTTGTGGGTTGGGGATTCACGCTGCGGATCTGGCCGACAAATGTGATTTGGGTAACTGGGGAGCCGTCGATGCGGAAGTCGGCGCCGGCGTAGGCCTCCTCGGCGTCGAGGATCTGCTTTATGGTGACAGGACGCAGAGACTCATCTTGGTATGACTACGACGCCGTTGCTGGTTAGAAGCTGTTGATGATGTGCGATGGAGCCTATCGTACCTTGCCGCCACCGCCGCCTTGGCTGCCCTGCTGAGAGCCACCAGCAAAGAAACCGCCCGAGTCCTCGGCCCCTTGGGCGCCGTAACTCGTTTTTGTGAATCCGGCGTAAGCAGCTGCAGGGAGAATAGTTAGCCAGGCCTAGGAAAGGGTAGTGAGAGGAGTCTCTGCACGTACACATTATGGTGATTGTGTGATGTTAGTAGGGATGGCAAGCTCACGAATAATGAGAGACGCGTTAAAGCGCGACTGGGTTTAATGGACTGCCCCGCGATTCACAGTGTGGGGCATCTTAGTCAGCCAGGTGGCTCAGTTCGGCACGTGCGCTCCCGCTCAGTCATCATTCTTGAAGCTGTTAGTGAAAGAGGAGATCGGGAGGCTTGCATTCGACAGAAGAGCCCAAGGAGAACGGCATGTGGTAACCCCAAGCGTCATTGGTATTGGCTCCGCCCGAAGAGACCGTCTCTTCGACATTATTCAAGACCCCTCAACTTGGGTCAGGCATCTGGCGGCAATGCTTCCCCGTTGCGTACCTACGTAGTATGTACAACGGTCTGGAATCGTGGTTCCCTTGCAACATGGCACGTATCAAAACTACGGCAAGCTTGATTAGGGAAGACAATGGAGTCGTAAAGAAGCCGTACAGCTTCCGGAAGCTCCGCCGTGCCATTCATCCCAAGTGATGAACAAATGCTATCACGCATTAGCCTCGGCAGCAAAAGTGGAACGAGCGACAGCGGACCCCGGCTTCGGCGGTTGCCCCCGTGTTTCTCCAGGTTTCCTTTGGCGTTCATCGGACATGACATCCGTCCGCATCTTGGATCTAGCATCTGACATCAAACCCTCCTTCTTCCTTCATCAGAGTATCCTCATCACACTCCATCTCTGTTTGATTGTATTCTGCGCAGCGTTGGCTCTTCGTTTCTTTCCCCTGTCTGCCATTCCGGTTGAATTGTAGCAATCTCGTGTCATCATGGCAAAACCACACATCGCGACTCTCCCCCTGATACCACTCGCACGAGGCACCATCCTCCTCCCCGGTCTAGTTCAGCGCATTCCGGTCTCCTCCAATCGTCCCGATATTCCCGCGCTCCTCGCCCATGTTTACGAACAAGCCGCTAGCAAGGGCCCCGACACCCGTATCGACAGCATCCCCATCGCGTGTGTCCCGATCTCATCACCTCTTATTGGCCCTAATGGTCAACGACTCGTCGGCGATGCGGAAGATATAGATCCTTCAGAGATTGAAAATGTGCTTCCTGGCACCGCCCACAAGCAGGATCTCTACCACTTCGGTGTTGCGGCCAAGATTATCGGGATCGATGGAAGAGGTACTGGGGAATTTGCCTTGCGTGTTGAAGGCATAGCACGTGTTCGTATTGACGACTTCACTCGAGAGCGTCCCTACTTCGAGGCAAAGGTGACATACTTCAAGGAAGATAGTAGGTCAACCTTGAAAATGCCCCGTCATTGACTGAAACTGATTTTCTACTAGGCACCACACCCCCCGATAAGCAGATGCAAGACCTCTTTGCTCTTTTGAAAACGCGATCTCGAGAACTCGTTACCATTCTAAGGATTTCTTCACTTCTTCCCCGGACCCGGGACGGACCGATTCTTTCGCCTGTTCTCACAAGACGACTGGAAATGCTCATTATGAGAAGGGAGCTGAAGGAAGCAGGTCTCCTGGCTGATTTCATGGCCAACTTGGTTGAGAGCACACACGAGGAGAAGCTCGAGGTTCTCGCAGCCCTGGACGTCAAGGTGCGCCTCACCAAGGTCATCGAGCTGTTGGAGCGCCAGGTTGGCGGTATCAAGAATAACTTCAAGATCACCACCTTTACCACGATGCCCGTCCAGATCCTGGACCGTTTGAATGAGAACCAGAGCCGAAAGCCGGGCTCGTTGCCGCAGATGCCTGGTATGAGCTTTATCCCACCAAACGGGCAGATGCCGGGAGGAAACGACCAGAACGACGACCAGGAGGCCAACGAGCTCGATGAGCTCAAGCGTAAGCTACAAAGCGCCAAACTTCCAGCGGAAGCTGCCAAGACAGTGGATAGGGAAATGCGCCGGCTTCAAAAGATGCAACCCATGAACCAGGAATATCAGGTCACTCGAAACTGGTTGGAAACTCTGGCTGAGATCCCTTGGTCAGCCACCACAGATGACCGTCTTGGCCCGGACACACTACACAAGGCAAGAAAACAGCTCGACGATGATCACTACGGACTGGACAATGTCAAGAAGAGGCTTATCGAGTACTTGGCCGTTCTAAGATTAAAGCAATCCATCAATGACGATGTCGATGAAAAGATCAAGAAGGCAGAGGAGGAAATGGGCCAGGCTGGGGCGCACAATGAGGAAGAGAGAGAGACAGTTGAGTCAAGCTCGGAGCTCGAGGAGGCTGCCAAGCCTGAGATGGCCAAGCTTCAAATTCTCAAGTCTCAGCGCATGGTGGACAAGTCTCCTATCATGCTGTTGGCAGGCCCTCCAGGTGTTGGCAAGACCAGTCTTGCGCGGTCGGTGGCTACGGCTTTAGGCCGTAAATTCCATCGCATCTCACTGGGAGGTGTCAGGGACGAGGCTGAGATTCGAGGTCATCGAAGAACCTACGTTGCGGCCATGCCGGGTCTAATCGTGCAGGGTCTAAGGAAGGTCGGTGTTGCTAACCCAGTCTTCCTGCTTGACGAGATCGACAAGATTGGACAAGCAAGCATCCACGGTGACCCTTCGGCTGCCATGCTTGAGGTCCTGGATCCCGAGCAGAACCATTCTTTCCAGGATCATTATGTCGGCATGCCAATTGACCTCTCCAAGATCCTCTTTGTCGCCACTGCCAACAGTCTGGACACCATTCCCGCCCCTCTGCTGGATCGAATGGAAACCATCTACATCCCTGGCTACACAACACTCGAGAAGCGTCATATTGCGATGCAGCATCTGGTTCCTAAACAGATCAGGGTCAACGGGCTCGCCGACACTCAGGTTGGCTTCAACCAGGACGTCGTATCCAAGATTATTGAGTCGTACACTCGTGAATCAGGAGTCCGCAATCTTGAGCGTGAGATTGGCTCCGTCTGCCGTGCTAAGGCTGTGGAATATTCTGAAGCCAAAGACGCTGGTCACATGGAGGATTACCGGTCAAATCTGACAGTGGAGGATATTGAGAACATTTTGGGCATTGAGAAGTTCGAGGAAGAGATCGCCGAGAAGACGAGCCGCCCGGGCATCGTGACCGGTTTGGTTGCCTACAGTTCTGGTGGCAACGGCAGCATTCTCTTCATCGAGGTCGCTGACATGCCCGGTAACGGACGAGTTCAACTCACAGGCAAGCTGGGTGATGTTCTCAAGGAGAGTGTCGAGGTTGCCTTGACCTGGGTCAAAGCACATGCGTTTGAGCTGGGCCTTACACCGGAGCTGACTACTGACATAATGAAGGAGCGCAGCATCCATGTGCATTGTCCCTCGGGTGCTATCCCTAAGGACGGTCCCAGCAGTGGCATTGGCCAAGCCATTGCACTGATCTCTCTCTTCTCGGGCAAGCCGGTGCCACCAACGATGGCGATGACGGTATGTTTCCAGACAAGCTATTCACCGTGATAACTCAGTACACTGACAGCCATTTGTGTAACAGGGCGAGATTTCTCTCCGGGGCCGAGTCACAGCCGTCGGAGGTATCAAGGAGAAACTCATCGGCGCCCTCCGAGCAGGCGTCAAGACGGTGCTACTACCGGCGCAGAACCGCAAGGATGTCAAGGATCTACCACAGGAGGTCAAGGATGGACTCGAGATCCTTCATGTCAGGTAAGCTATCCCTTTCCCCTGGGGTCACCAACGCCTCCGTCGTGGCACGCTCGCTCTCCGCCGCTTGTTATGCCCCGAAGACGGACAGTTCGTATCACTGATGCATGTCTTGAACAGCCATATCTGGGAAGCGATCCGCCTTGTCTGGCCAGACTCGCATTGGGCCGATGACAGTAACTACCGAGGCATCGAGAGCCGACTGTGATGGGAACCACAACTCAGCCCATCTGTTGGCTGCATCATCACCTCGTCCATGTTCTATGTCTCGTTGATGTGCCCCAACCTGTTCCGCAACTCTGAAACGTCTCGTGGCGACTTACCCAACCGCATCACTCTCTGCACCCATTCTCAGCGAGCCGCCCAACTCAGACTCTCACCGAGATCCCCAACATGGCCAAATTCAGCCCTCTTTGCGACGCATCTAGCCGGTCCACTAAACGGCTGCCCGTCTCACAAGCCCCCCTTTTCTCGTGATCCCACGTTGTCCTTCCCGCTGGCGCCAACGATCGGGCCCCCCTGCTCACGCACATGCTTGTTCCCTTTTGAGACATGCAGCATCGAGACAGCAGAGCTGTGGCTGAGGCGTTCCTAGACAAGAATGCATGCCTTCCTTGGGACCAACACAGCGCCACGGTTCTCGTCTATTATACGCGGTGAATTCTGTGTCAGACTGGTACGGCCAGGGTGACGCCGCAGCGAGCCAAGCGAGCATGGAGCACTTTGCATGTTACGCTACAGATCTTGGTCGGTTGACGGCCGCCAAGGTGGCGTGGGATTAACGGATATGTATCGTCTTTTTTCCTGTTATTCTCCTGTAGGGAACTGTCTATGGGAAGCTCAGTTGTGCATGGGATTATCAAAGTACTTTCAAACAACAAAGCCAAGGAGCACGGTGGTGCCAGGCGAGACTCTGCTTCCCCTACAGCCATAGAACACCGGACCTTGAGCTGCGGGCGAGAAATGTCGACGCCAGTTGCCGAGACACGGTGTTGTAGGATTGACGAAAGGGGTTTTGCTATTTCGGCGTTGTCTGGGCCATTTTCCTTGTGCGGTGTGTTTTCCAGGCCAGATTGTCACGTCTAGATCTCGTTGTCCCGAATACCTAACATGGTCCATGGCTTTTTCATTTGGTCTAACTACCTTAGTATCTCGTGGCTGCAGCCAGTTGAATGGTATCCATACCCTCGGTGACCACCACCTATAAGGAAACCCCTACAGAGAGCCCTACATTCGCGCCATATTCGCGCCACATTCCCGCCCAGGATGAAAACTCAAGGGAGTTCAATCCACAGCCATGGGACCAGCAACGTATCTCACCACTGGGCAGCCCTAACCCAATCTAGCTCCTCATAGCCATTTCAGCCCTTGATACCATCCATCGACCGAGAAGCGGATCGCTGAAGCACATTGTTGATGCTGGGAGTGGTGGACAAAAAGGGTCCAGTCCTCAGGGGATTTCCCTTTCGTTCCCCAGCCTATCAGGTTGGCTCCTTTTGATTGCGGGTTGCCATTCCCACCCCCCAGTCCGCAATGCCGGGCCGTGGGGACAAAAGAGCGAAAATCCTCGCGGAGACTTTTATTTGTTTTTTCTTGGGTGGCAGAAGCAACCCTGGAGTGACCTGGACCCGGACCCTCAGCCACATTGCGCCGTCGATGATTTGCCGGGACTGCTTTGACCCAAGTCTTGAAGTTGCTTCTGGCACATCAGACCATGTTGGATTGGCAAACTGTAATTCGAATACAGGTCGGTATGCAAGAAGGAGAAGTTCTTTTTTAGCGGAGCCGGCAGGACGCAGCTGTTGTTGGTGCGAGTTGTTCGTTCATGATGGGGCGATCCAGCCTGCAGGCATGTGCGATATATCTCGTGGGTAAACGTGAGCCTTAGCGTGAGACGGCCAAAAGATTGACGGCGCATGGCAAGGCACTACCAAGCAATCCTCCCTGAGACAAAAATCCACTGTGACTCATTATCAAGCGAGTGAGAAGCGGTCAAAAGAAACTGTTCTCCTCGTGGCCATCTTTGCGAGCGTCCCTGAACAAATCCGCACGTTGGAGCCTTTGAAACAGAGACAATTCTGCACGCAACGAGCCTTGCAGAGAGCCCTATCAGCAGGCTTGGGACAAGGGCTGCTCCACCTCGACAAGTGACCGCTTATAACTGGTCCTAGTCAATCCGTGTATCAGCTTGTGTCTTATGGGCTGTGCCAAAGGGACGCTATTGCCCCTTAACCCTCTTATAGCTATCATCTATCACATCTCTACCTACTCACTGGGTCGTCATGTGCGCAGATGATCGTCCGAGCCGATATGATCAGATGAGAAACCGAGTACGTACGGAATACCTAGTACTGCAGTACAGTATGCAGTAATCCGCGGGGCGTGACCTGGCACAACGTGCAAGAACACGGCCGCGTCCCAGGCCTCTGGGCCCGTAGTCACTCTCGATGACCCCGTGTTGTACATGTCTCGGGAATCCTTCACCTGCCGTTGAACATGCGTTGCTAGATATCAGCGTTCAACGAGTTGTCATGCTGGCAACGGCTAATGTTGCGGGGGCCAAGGGCACCAGTGGTGGTGTTGCTTGAGGCATGGATGCATTCTGCGAGCTGTCCCCCGGGGAATTACTGCGTCTTTGCAAATCGACAGCAAATTCCCCTCCCATCCGACGACGTACGACGGCCATAAATCTCCGTCTGGTCAGGGGGCTGAAGCCTGCGTGCGGGCAGGCAGAGTTGGGTGTGGTCTCGTGCAGCGAGACGAGCCCACAAAGAAGCCCGAGACAAGCCGGAGAATCTGTCGATCCCAAGGGGAGAGGAGCGTTCTGGATCCTGTGATGTCTGATTCGTGTTATTGTTGGAGTCTTGCACCCGCCCTATTGGATAGAGCTCCCATTCCTCCAACGCCAAGTTATCCAGACAGCAGCACGAATGCCTAGTTACAGCAATGGCATCCGCCCGCATCTGAAGTCTGCCCAATGTGACGTATTGAGTTGGCTCCTCCCAACGGAACCTGCAGAGGTGGGACCGACCAATCGAGATAAAGTTGGAAATTATCTCCAGGACCCAGACAACATCGTCATATCATATCATGTTCTTCAAGGACTGCCCTTGTCACGGAAATTTACCTAGCCTGCCTAGCGCTGCCCCTATCGGAATCGCGACCGCGGCACCAGCCGCCATGGTCAAGGCTGACTGACAACAGGCTGAGTGTCGTTGTGAAGGACTTTCCAAGCCTGCGCTCATTCAGAGAAAGGCAAGTACCGTATGAGTGCAAGCCAGGGCACATCACATGTAGGGCTTCTGAAGCCGGCTTGTGGCACTAATCGTCTCGCATCAATTCCAAAAGTTCAAGCCCAAGATCCTGGCTGGTGGGGTTTGATGAGATGAGATGCCACCCTAGATGATCGTACAGTAGCTGGTCTGCAAGGAAGGGACCCTCGCCGTTTGCTCGGCTCTGCCCAAAAGGTCAAAAACCCGCACCAGGGAGAGGGTCCCGTCCGCCTCCAAGCTGCTGGGAGCTGCCGGGCGTATGATCGAATCTGGAGAGTGAGCGATACGTATCGGACGGCGACGACAAGTTCCTGCCATCAGCTGATCCATGATCCATGGCAATTTTGAAATCGCTGTCTCCTATGTAGTACGTATCGTAGTATCGTACTGAGGAATTAGCATCTTGTTCGAGACCAATAGGATGCTGACGAGCTCTGCTTCGGCTGAGCCATCTGAGCAAAGCAGACTGTGGTGGTGGCCCTCGCACTCGTACGATAGACAAACTCGTTTGTCTGACTGCCTCCGCAATGCTGGGATGAATAGCCACGCGCCGTTGTCCTCTGCATGAAAAGTTATATCTTATGCCGCAATTGAAAATCAATCCCGCTGGAGATGCATTGAGGGTTAGCGAGATCCTGGTTTCGACCTGAAGTAGAAAGTCCGTGGTTTGGCACCCTGCGGCCAGCCTAAGAGGGAAGGGGAACCCAGCCTCTCTTCGTTGTGGCTGCTCTTCAAGGCCTAGTTGGTACCGCTGACGACGATGTTGAGCTGTATGTGGAGAGAACGGGCGAGGGCCCACTGCCATGTGTCCGTCCCCACGCGGTGCATCATAACAAGGGATGGCCCTGTTTGGTCTTGGAAGTGCCCTTGAAGACGGAGGTGCCAGCAAGAGGACCGTGCCGTCGCTGTCCGACGCCGCTTGGGCTGAGGACCAGACCGAAGTTCGGAGGCTCTGATACCCGGCCGGGCGTCTGTTCACCACCCCCGGACAAATCCTAGCAGCGACGTCGAGCTATTTCGTGGCGGCACTGCCCTGTTTGCAAGTAAAGGGATGACGCCTGGTCTGGTGCTAAATATCTCCGGTGGAGGGCTGCTTGGGATTAACGACCCTGAGATAGAGCAGATACGGCCGCGGAGAGTGATCCGCGGTGCTAGCATCGCAAGGAGAGGCCAAACTGACGGTACGGTCGTGCTAGACGGCTGCTACTCCTGCTCTAACCGGACCAAGGTGTAAGATACTCCGTATGTAGAGTCGCATCGCAAGGCAGGGGACTCGGAGAAACTTGGATTCCCTGTATCTACAGTACTTTGCGTCACCGTTTCTTTTTCCCCGCTTGTTGAAGTGGATGTCTGCAAGGTCGCGACCCGGTCGTTGGCACTGCCGATCCGATTTCAGACGCTAGTGATCTCGCTGAGGACCAGTTTGGGAGGGGCCTGGGCCAGCATCGATGTCGACGCGCCGTTGTTAGCTCGAAGGGTCGATGATGAAGAACGGAGATGAGATGAGAAAAAAAGGCTGCATCGTGTTCCACGGCGCATTACAAGTTGGTACTGGTGTGGACCCGCTCCTGCCTCGTATATTCGGCCAAGCTGGAACTTGGCCTGAGCCTGGTCGCTGGAGGCAGGAGCAGCCTAAAATTTAACACTACGGAACTCAAACCCATAAGGAAATGCCGCCGCCTTGTAAAGGCACCTTTTCCGTCGCCAACTGATGGCAATGGAAGCTTATGGATATAGAAGTCTCTGCTTTGCTTCTAAACCCAAGCTACCTAATTGCCTAGTTTACCTACTATCGCTTCGGATCTATGTTATCCGTCTGCGCTATAGGTAGAACTAGAAGTTCAGCCTGCGGATCATCATTTCATCCCCTTTGTCGCTACTTATATGTCCTGGTCATACGTATCCGTGTCAGCTAGGACGATGAGGGAAAACCCAAAATAGAAAAGTAGTCGCGCGAGGCTCATGCGGTGCCAGCAATTGGCCACATTGGTAGTCCTATGCATCGACGGGCTTGGCCCTCACCCAGAGCCTCAACCACCACATGTCTACATATGTAGGTAGGTAACTACCCGTAGCATGCCGTGCAACAGACGATTGCGCATCTCGCATCCGACGCCTCTTTTGATCCCCGAGTCGTTGTACGTCGAGGAGAATATGTCTTCCGCTGATGCAGTGTAGGGTATCATTGCCATCTTCAGCCCCATTGTCTAAGTCATTGTGACGGGCGGCTTCAAAATTGCTCGCTCCTAGGCGAAAAGTTTGGGTTACTCGTCGATTCCCTGCGATTGAGGGAGCGAGTCAAGCTACCCTCCCGCCCGATGAATGCCATGGTTGGCTGCCCCTAGACACGGTTGGATGGTGTCGAGATTAGGTCCATGTCAGCCGAATACTCAAAGCTCCAGACCCTTCTACTTTGCCACAATAGGAACATATTCTTTAACCATTGTCTCACGCCTGTGCGCCACATCCACACACATGTCCGACAACACCCGCGTCATGAAACCCCAGAGCTATCAGCTTTCTAGGTCTGACCCAGTTACCAAATAAGTTCCCTTTGTCTAAGACATGACACGGAAAGCATCGCTAGTCAACTCTGTTGAACCCTCGCGTCGGTAGAAGGCGTCTGCTGGGGGGGGGGGGNNTGCGGGGGGGGGGGGGGACTAGACACACCGCGAGAGCCGGTCTAGAGGCAAAAAGGCGCTACCCCCAAAACGAGTCATCGAGTCGTGATCTCTCTGATTGATACCAACGCAGCGCAAAAGGAAACGCAAATCGAAGCGGTACCACGATGCAGGTCGAAGACATGACAGCGTCACACACACAAAAACATCCATGACAGCCGCTTCATTAGTCTCAAAGGCTGGTGCCGTTACCCACAACGAACCATCCAGCTGGTGTAGACTATTTTGCGGCTGGACCGCTATTTCATATCGTTCCGGAGAATTCATTCAGGAACAAAGCTGAAGCTTTGAGTCCGCTTGGCTTGGCGACTGACTGATCCTGTATCATGGCAGGTGGATTGTCATAAGTCCAATATCATATCGCTGTATGATCGCTCAGCCCAAGAAGGGGAACAAGCCAATCGAAAATAGGATCTGCCGGTATATCTCTAGCCCTCAGATGAGATCGACGTCCTCTACATCTTAATCGCCAATTGTGACTTTGCGACATCAGCCTCTCTGCAAAGCTACGGTATGTACCTGACTCGTCCTACACAGCCTCCCGTCCTCTATCAGCGTCCCCTTTCTCGGCACCGACAGATTGGAGTCGAGCACACCAATGGAGTGGCACTAAGCCCGATATAGATTAAGAGGCATTTGGCCCTCTGCATAGGGGTATACGAGTTTTTCTTTTCTTTGGCAGATTCCTCAAGGAGAGTTTGCTACCAGTTACCAGACGGGAATATACCCCGCACGGCGGTTCCGGCGTGGGGTCTTGGGTTTGAGAACAGCTGAACAGGGGCTCGATAGGTGAGCTGATGACAGCCACGATATCGGCACGACTGAAAAGGGAACATCCGTAACGAAAAAGAGAACAAAAATTCAAGCCTCTTGCCTGTCATCACGGCCATCAGGTCAGGCCACATGCTGAGCGAATGTCTCAGGCGAAGCTTGACAGGCGGGCTGGGCCTCTGGGTCCTGGTTTTGCGGACTCGGAGGCTCGATCTGCGTACGTGCATGGCCACGCGTGGCTTGAACGCCCTGTCCGCTAGCTCCATCTTTGGCTCAACGGCTCTGGAAACTGGTGGTTCGGTGGTTCATTGGTTCCAAGCACCAAGCAAAGAGAGTCGAGGCGTACCCACATCTTGAAGTTCGGCCCTGGGCCTTGGTTCGTGGCTTGCTGCCAGGGTGAGCAGCATCGGCCTCGTGTCTCTGCCGCTCTTTGTGCGCTCTGGCTTGGAAAAACGTCAAGCTGCGGGGGAAGGATGTAACATGGTAGACGGCCGAACTGTGTTGCTGGAAGATCGAGCATCGAATTGAGTATCATGCTTGCTTTCATGTATATTGCTGTCGACTCATGTAGATGCTGCTCTAGGTAGTCGGAGAACCAAAGACCCATAATATCATGGGCATGCACGATAGTTTTCCGGTAATTTAACCAGCCCTGGACAGGTGGGATGGGGTGTGAGGAGGAAAAGAGTCTGGACAGGCCAGCCAAACGACTGACAATTCAAACATCACGCCAGTTCGTCCGTCTGGACCTGGCCAGAGCCACCAGAGAGACCATTCCAGCTTTCCTCTGAGCAGCGTGTCTCATCCTCTGCCATGCCGTGGCGGTAGGCTCGTTCTCTCCCAACCTCTTCTTCTGCCGTGCGTACTGCGTACATGCTGCTTCAACAGCAATCCACGGCATTGTGCGATGAGCTATTGAGACCTCAGGTTTAAACTAGAGGATATTGAAATACCCTGTACGGAGTAGCTGGGCAGACCATGGCATACGCCACAGGTCGCGGAACAACTTGCAACTGCGATGGGGCAGCACTGGAGCAGGGGAACGGCGGGACAAGATGTGATCAACATCCATTGTCAATCTGTTCATTTTGCCTCGTCGATGGCCTGCATCAATTATGAAGCCCTTCTTGGCTGGGCCGTGGCATCTCACGCCCAGGAAGCAAGGTCCCCATGGCCTGGAGCCAGGGGCAGCAAGCACGGGATGGCGGGCGAGCCGCACTGGCTCGGGAGATTTAGCTGTTGGGCTAGAGCAGGGCCGGGCCAACGGTCGCGGCTACGCCTCGACAGACGTAATTCCAAGATGAAGTGACCTGTCGGTAGGTACCTCTTTACCTGAAGCTTGAATCTCGAGGTAATTGTGACGCTCCGTTGACCAGGGATGTAACCTAGACTCAGGCGACCCCGAGGAGGCCAATTGAGCAGCATGGAAAGCATGACAGGCCAGGAACCGAATCCAAGAACAAAGACGAGCCAATCTCTTTCCTCTTGGAGCAATGCCGTTGGACTATCAAACCCACGGCGGGTCAGACGTCATCCGAAATCCAGGCGCAGAAGCCAACCCCGAGCCATTGAGATTAGAAAGGGAGGCTGGCATGTCACCACCCCCGAAACAATGGTGATCATTAACAATGTTGCTGGGTACGGATGGGTTACTGGACTGGACAGGGCTTTATTTGCAGGCGTTGACGATGCGTGAGTGGTCGTTTCATTATCGCCGGACTTGCAAGGCTACGACGGGGGCCGGCCTGGTTGAGCAGCTGACGAGCGGGCGCCCGAGGAGGAGGGCCGGAACCACCAGTCGGTGGATTGTGATGAAGCCGCACGCCGTAAATTGACGATGGCGCACCCCCGGGCTGCGGAGATTTTCTCCAGGGCTGCAGACATCGACACAGATGTGATATGCTATTAGTGGGCGCCCGCAAAAGGTACAGCTCCTTATCCATCACCAGGCCAGTAGACAAGGGCTTCGGCTGTCCCCGTTCAGGGTTTATGGGTGAGACGTACGTAGTAAAGCTCGTGAAAGACGGAAATTTTGTGAGCTCATGCGTCGTCTCGTCCCGCGATGGTACTGTTGCATCCGGCCAGGCGAGGTGGCCTTTTCTTAGCCCGCGCCTTTGCGGCAGGGTCCAGATCTATTCCTTCGTATAATACGGAGTAGTCGTCGGTAGGATTTTGGGATTGCACTAGTTGGTAACCGACCGTTGCTAGAGAGTGCGGTAGCCGCAGCGGCAACGTCATGGGAATGGCCACTAATTAGGAAGCGCAAGACTCGGGATCCTTCGAGACCATCCTCAACAGCGTAAGAGCCACGAGAGAATGCGTCCAGGATGAGGTTGCTAGTAAATGAAGACTTACCTGAACATTGTCTTTTCTCCGGGTTGCATCGAACCAGGCGATAAAGAGAGCGTCCGGCCCCAGCCTAAGCGAACGCCACGCAACTCAGCACCTGGCAGTGACAGCCGCATAGCGGGGAATGGTCCACTACCTAAGTACCTCGAGGACTGGATTCTGCTTCCAGGTTGTTTGAAAGGTGAGTGGCAGAGGGGCTGGCCAGCCCAGCCTTCATCTCCCTACAGCTCGCTGTTATTCGCAAACCAGGCTCATGGAAGAGACGCTTCGAGGATAGTAGAACAATCATCTCTTCATGCCTTTTATTTCATTTTAAAGATGTGTGCTCGGAATTGTGTCTGAAGCCTGGCATCGGTAGGCGCCTGAGCAACACAGGTGAGGCTGATAGACGACTAAAACGAAGGGGTTGGCGTGCAAAACGCTAGTACCTTGTCTTGCTGCTTGTCCCAGAGGTATGGTGCTCCGGCCTCTAGATACGGTACCAAGGCTGTCGATGCGCGTCGGGCCGGCAGATATGACCGACTCGCTAACTCGCCGGCTTGAGATGGATTTCCTGGATCCTGGGACTTGTCAGGCGCTGCCGCCAGCGTGAGCCAAGCATTTCCAGCGTTGATTAGGCCGTGCTCTCAGAGCAGCCTCCAGTACGGAGTACGCAAGGGAGGAATACTCCTCAACGGCGGGAGCCGACGCGGCGTCTTGTGTTGCTCAATATGTCGTATCAGTGTCGTCGTTGTGACCCAAGAGTGGACGGGAGGGAACCGTCTGGTCGAGGGCGAAGCTTCAAAGGACGAGAGGATGAGAAGAGGATGTGGTACAGCTGCAAAAACTTGCTGGGTTAAACCTTGCACCCTGGTACTAGATCTTGCGGCATCGTACATTCAGTTCTCTGAGCGTGTCACCCTCCTCCACCTTTGCATCAAAGTGAGGTTCCTGGCGGTTGGCATTGTATGAAATGGAGACGGAGACCTTTAGTTGTTAGTGAACGGCTTTGCGGAACCGTGCACCAAAGAAACGGCGAATGAACCCCAGCCTCTGCTACCTACCTCTATACCTTGGACTTATCATCGCCCATCCGTAGATGGCATGGCGTTGGAGTGAGAGTGAGAGTGAGAGGTAGGTGTTATACTCCGTACCTAATTATGGAAATATCAAGAGGAAACAGCTGTTGGACCAAACCATCGAGTCGTAGGCAAAACATCTTGAAATCAATAAATGATACTGGATCGAACAAAGATACGGGCAACCTTCACTAAGCGACCATTATTAACTCCGACAAAGGGAACACACCCGCATATCTCCACCATCAACACCACCCAACACAACCATGACAACCATGAATCTAGGCTATTCATACTTTCCCATCTCCCAAGTGCCAAACCCATGCTGCAAGCTACCTTAACCCTGGAGCACGGCGCTGCCGCCGCTAGCCTCTGGCTAAATTTACCACACCCAACCAGCTTGGCTGCCAGGAATTCAGGACCTTGTCATCCCAGACTACCGGGGCTGGAGTGGGAAGCGCGTAAGAAGCGCGGGCAGACGTTGAATGTTGCCGGCCGGCTTGGAGCAGCAGACCACCATCCCAGCCGCAAGGAACAGCAGACCCCCATTACATACTCCGTACGGTGCTATGGACCGCCTGCACCAAAGCATCTACAGTACTTTGTACAGACGCCTATAGCGATCCTGACCAGACTTCGAGAAACCGACTATTGGGTGGGTTGCCACGCAAGGTCAAGGGCGGTAGGGTGAGGGAGAGGGAAAACGCCCCCGGTTCTTTGCTTCTTTTTCATCCCATCATTCTCCAACATCATCTCTTGCATCATCCGCCCCCCCATGTCCAACAATCCCAGTCCTAGACTTAGCCCCGGCCCCTGTTGTTCATACCCCGGTCATCCGGACATCAGGGCATCCGTCTTGCCCCCTTGGTACCGACAGGCTCAGCGCGCACGCGGTACGGAGTATCGTGGTCTCTAAGGGGAGTTAAGCCATTCCTGCCAAGGCATCCATAATGGTCTCGTCGAGTCGGAGTAGCGGCCGAACGATCAATACCTTCTTCACCCATAGTCTTTGGCTATGCCCTACCTCAGTAGCTGGGGACCCTGACCCCACCATGCCCCGAGAGCCCGCTCCTTGATGCCAATACCAGCACCAACGCTGTGGCCAACGTCAACCGCGACGCCCACGCCCAAATGAGAGATGCAACCCGCACACCCTTACTACCAACTTACAAATCTTCAAGGTTGCCCGATATTTGGGACCTGGTTCCGTCCGCAGTTATTAGCCTTGAACGACTAGACAAGGACTGTGAGGGTATTAGAGTCAAAGCTAGGTAGAGTGCGAGGTCTGACCTTGGTTTCTTTGTCCTCATTCGTGTTGCCATTGAACCAACAGATCGCCTTGCTATTACCTTAACCGACCTTGACACTGTATCTGCACCACTAAATACGTGAAGTGCAGCATCGACGTTGGATTGGTACTATTGCAGCACCTTATTAGATCTAGCACATAGAAGCACTAACGGTCCGCTGACGCTCTGATTCTCGTGGGTCTAATGCTCTATGCCACACGCGCCGCGCTGTCCATGATCAAATTGCAACTCCAACTCAGCCCACTTTCACTTCATCTAAGGTTCAGTTCAGTAATTAATTGGCCAATGCTTCTCGGTTTTTGACTTCATCTGGCCCTCGCCCTCTTATTATCTTGTTTTCTCTGTCGCCCCCACAAACGCCCTTAGAGGATGTGCCATGGTTTGATTGCTTCTGCAACAAGTTCTGCTCCATATCGGACTTAGTCTCTCCGTCTTGAACTGAGCTTCATGTATACTGGCCGCCTTGCTTCCTTTGCTCCTCCACCATTGTCCTCCGCCTTTGATAACCAACAATGTCCCCCCGCGTCATCGCCCTAATCCCTACCCATGAACATACATCATGTGAACTTCTTCATCCGCCTGCTATTCTCTGATTCTGCAGGGTTACCGAGAAATTTGACACTAGCTGCTTGGGTTTGATGGGCCCTCTTCGTTTCTGGCTGCACCCCTCCCCCTTCGGCTGGGTACAGTAGAGCACCACGACAACCTCCACCACATCCATCTCCACAGGCACCGCCATACCGCTTGCTGCTCTTTTAGTGCCCAGGTATCTCATCAGGGCCTAAGCTCACTTTGCCCCGTATACTACTTACTCCGTACCTAGTCTTACTTACAAGACAAGACTACAGGTCGGACTCAAGTTGCCTGCGTCTGCGTTTGCAACTGCAACTGCAATTGCAACTGCATCCTCATCTTCACCCTCACCCTCATCCACATCCATTCCTTGACTCTGCCTTGGCTTGGCTTAGTTAACCCGCTGGCGGCTTCTTTATTTGCCGCTGCCTCGACTACCTGGCCGTTGGGTGCCTTTCTGCCAGTCGTTTTCTGTCAATCCCATCCTTTCGGGCCAGCCGATTTCTACCCAGCCAGTCGGCGCTCGCCCGTTTTGACCAACAGCTATCGTCACTCCATTCAGCTTCCTCCTTGACGGGCCCTTGTTCATCTTGATCGTACCTTTACACCCCCACTAGCAGACTCAAGGAACATACACCCTCGGCCGATAAGACACGTCCATCCTCTTGAAGCTCAGGCAGACAGCTCACAGCACTCAGAAGAGGCTTGACTGATACTTGCTCCCTTACCATCAAGCTCCTCATCCTGTACCACTCCTCCACCTCCAGGCACGCCCCAATCACAGTCACGCATCGTGTCTTATTGCTCCTGCGCCAAAAACCCAAGACAGGCGAACCTCTGACGCATCTCTGGGACCCAAGACAGGCGGAGAATTCTCGTCATGGACCACTACCGGAATCCTTGATTAGCAGCCACTCTAAAATCCGAGCCAGGGTCCTCTCTGATGCCCTGTCACCAACCCTGAACCATCCCAGCTGCATCTCAATCGCGCCGCTCACCCCCAGTAGCCCCAGTCGTCACACAAAACCAACCGCGGGCCACCATCCAGCCTCCGTCCGCAATCCGACTACTTGTGCTCACGGCCTGCCGGCAGGAAGGGGCCAGAGACACTTCTCTCTCCGTCCAGCTTTGTCCGGTTCCGCCTCTCAGGTTCCGGCCTTTGGAATATCTGCAGTTGGCCGACTCCGTCTCGACATCCCAACTGCACGGCCTCATGTCGTATCACCAGAACTCCCCAAGATCCATCTTGTTAGTATCACGGTGCAGCATCTCGTCTCACGACTCCTCGTCCTCACACTCGCTTGCCGCCTCCTCTGACCCTTAACCCGCTGCTTTGCTGCTGCTGCGATACACTCTCAACACCAGCCTAATATTCAGACCCTCCTGGACTTCTCCTGCCTCTCTGCCACATCAGCGCTGCAGATCTTCGAAGCGGGGCAGCCTTCTTTCCCTGATCAGTCTCGACAACTTTGTAGCCGAGGATTCGACCAGCTTGACTCTTCCGACTGGCTGAATTGTCTGTGACTTCAACTCTCGTCCTTCTCACAGACGAGTCCGTCCTTCTCACAGACGAGTCCGTCCTCAGGGAGACCCTCTCGCCCAGAATTGTTGCTGGTACTTGACGGGTGGATATCGCCAACTGGATGCCAGCCTTTACCATATCTCTGGAGCCCGCAACCCGAAAACACATCCTTGGACCTTCACAAAGCAAAAAGTTTTTGGCTGTTGCTGTTTGAGGATCGGGGTGCCTCTTTGTCCAGCCGACTGATCCTGCAGCAGCTTTCTCCTCATGCTCACCAAGGGCCCCCTCTTCCATACAACCTCCATTCCGCTCGGCCAACGCCGAGGTTTCTCAGACCTGGCGCGAATCGCCCTGGATCTGACCTGGGCACCCGAGAGAGCAGAGCACGACGCCCTTGCTCGGTCTCGGGCATATCCCTCTCCGCCCATGTCAGGATCTCCACCCCTCCCCCCGAAACCGCCCCAAGACGCTGGTGATCGTGGCCAAATACCTGCTGGTTATCCAAATCCCAATCGCGAAGATGCCTATCGGGGCAACTTGACTCAACAACCTCCAATTGATCACCGAGGACCAACCAATATGCAGCCCACATTACCTAGATTGTTCCAGCAAGAAGCTTCCGAAGCATCGCCATACTCATATCGCAGGCCAGAGGAACCCGTGCCACGACCCATCTCCTACATCCAAACGGGAGCTTCATCCATATCTCAACAATCGAGCTACATCCCCCCTACTGGGGCTGGGGCACCGGCGCCTTATCCTCCATTTTCTCGTCCACCAGCCGCCGAAAACCAGCAGATGACCTCCCCCAAGTCCCAGAGAAAAACTAAGGGCCATGTAGCTTCCGCATGTGTTCCATGCAAGCGAGCCCATCTTCGGTAAGAGACTACTCACCCATATCTATATTGCCCTTGGGTGTCTTATGCTGACTTCAACATAGTTGTGACGGTATGTATTCGAGCTTGCTTTTCTTACAGTCAAAACCGGACCATGTACCCTGTACAGTGTATTGTTTCTTTGTGAGCATGTTGTGCTCGGGAATGGCGCTTCCAACCTCAATTGGTGTCTTTCGATATGAGCATGATGCCCCTTGTGGGCGAACACGGCTCCCTGGCACGGTGTTCATCAGTGGTGATCATGAGCTTGGGCCCTGCTTCGGTGCGATAGGGGCTTGGTATTCGCTGATGCGAGAAGCACCACCTAGAGCACTGGTCGATACATAGACCTTTGGTTATGGGGCTAATATGAGAGAACAGCACAACGGCCGTGTTCGAGATGCATAACGAACGGAAAAGAAGAGTCTTGCGTCGATGTTCAACATAAGAAAAGGGGTCGGCCACGGTTAAGAGACGATCGAGATACCCGTTACGATCCATCGAGGTTTCCACATCCTCAAGATGCTGCGACGAGGCGGCCACTAAACATATATCCTTCGGGTATGCCGACGGGGCCTGGGTATGCCGGACCTCTCCTTGCGCACTGGTTTGGTCAAAGCGCTAACCGTTTGAAATCAGAGAACACATGGCCCCTAGATATCTCGAACGAACTCCAAATACGGAAACTGCCCCTTACGCAGCGCCTTTACTGACTGCTTCGCGGGCTGCTGAGCCTGTAGCCTTTCTGAATATGAAGATGGACTTTGCCAAGACATCGCCGGCTTTCGTGGAGGCTGTGGGACACTCTGCTCTCCAGGGGCAGAGTTTGAGTGATGTCGTGGTCCCAGCAGAGAGAGAGAAGGTTTCGTCGATTCGAAGCCAGCTCATCGAAGAGCAGACGAGAAAGGAACCAAACTACCTTCCGCCTATCCTCGGCAGGCTCGACCACATCATCCAAGGACTTGGATTTGGCGCGGAAGAAGTCGGACGATTCCAACTTGATCGCCAAGAATACTTGGCGTTCAGGGCCGTCGACGGGCAACCGAGGCATTACCCAGTTCGTCTTGGCCTTGCGAAAGAGGGCTCCATCTACTTTGTGGTCATGGTGCTGAGCCTACCATTGCGGCATCCATATCCATTGCCGCCTTCACCTGTTTCTCGAGAAGCCGCGCATGCGTATGGTTCTCAGCCACCGACTCCTCAGTCTGTTTATAGGACACCAGGACCGTCCGCTTTTGATCCGACACGAAGTCGATTCAATGAAGTTCCGCTGGTATCTCGACCGGCTCCTGGCCCGTCGACTCAGCTGTCCATGAACCCTACTTCTAACGTTGCTGTTGGTGTCGGAGCTACATCGTATGCTGCATCACCAGGCCGGACCGAATACGCAGGCCCGCCGTCGTATCATGTTCCGCGGAGTGAGCTACCCTCTCCGAGTGGACCTCGACCTCAACCTTCCTTCCAGCTCCCCCCGATCCGAGCTCAGCCGGAGCAGCCTGGGGCACGGTTATCAGGGGTACAGACGTGGACCCATGAGCAACGGTCAAATCGAGTTGACATTGACGGTCTGATTGAGAAGTCACATGTCCCAGGACGTCCGCGGTAGTGCCGTGATCGTTCATTCTCTGGCATTTCGATTCAGTGATGGGGCGGAAGACACAGCCCAATTTTGATCACGAGGGGGAAACGAGCCCTTGTACTCGATATTTGTGAGACTCTGACTTGTGGGTTGATTTTTTGATTTTTAATGCGATGGAATTCGAGTCCATGAGGACGCCAAATGTATGATAGTCCTGTCGGCATGGTTGTGCCATATATACACCGTTGTTTGTGTGGGAGCGAGGAAGCCAGTAAGATATGGATGGTTGCTGTTACGGAGGCTGTATCGGGCATTTCCAGCCGGTGGTGTTGGGTTGAGGATGTGGGAATGGCCGCACCTTTGCAGGGTCGAATATGTGGCCAACGGTTGAATTTGATTTTAGCTGACCCATCTTTGTTGGACAGCCCTGTACGATGATGAGCTCTTAGTTGATGAATGAGATACTCTAAGTGAGCCATGTAACAGGTTTCGGAAGTTTGTGAAGTCTTGCGAGCATTGCTGCTGTATGCCAGATAGCGCGCTGGACAGCATATCATGACATGGAACTGCGTGTATACTAGGCAAGAGATACAGGGGAAAAGGAAGCAGGGAGGCGAGGGAAGAAAAAGATCAAAGATAAGTGAAGTGGACAAACTCGGAGCGAGAGGATATGATTTGATTGACGTTGCCAACACGGCTGGAATATGTAGACAGACTTGCAGCTCGGGGCTGGATCCAAAGCGAGCCCAGGGGAGGGGTAGCAGAGTTGATGCGCCGAGCACGCTGCGGTCCATGAGGGGGAGGGTATGAACTTTCTCCTGAGACACGGGAGTGGCGGCGCAAATGAGGAAGTAGAAGTTGTGGTTCTGAATACGCACAAATATGAACGTGGAAAGGATCCCATGTGGTTGGTGTCCCACGTGTTCGTCACACCAGAGGCGGAAAGGGGGAGGGGAAGAGGGAAACATTGGCGCAGAGAAGCCGGGGGATTAAAGCCCAAGCCGCCAATGAGACAAATGAGACAGGGAAGAAGCAAACGGAAGCGTAGGATCAAAAACGCGTGCGGGTTTGTGATACCAATCCCATGGCCAATGCGCCCATGCCCGGCTTTATTCCCTTGAGGCGAGTCAGGGCCATCCAGGATTTCCCGGGGGCGTGTGATCTGCCCGTCCCGTCTGTGTCTTAATCGCTGTTTATTCTCCGATATAATCCATATGCCGCGCCCGCCCCTCCCCTCCCCTACCGGGAACCCGATTCGCGAGCCTGGGGGAGGAGGGAGGCCCGACACCCCGATGCTGTGGCCCTATCCACACTCCATAGGGTTTCGGATTGATGTGGCTGACAGGCGATTGCTGGATGGAGAACTATGATGGTGTCACGATCATGGATGGAGGTGGAAAAGAAACAGCGGGCTCTAATATACGTGCCAGGTCTATATGCGTGTCACCCAAAACGGCATTATCTGTGCGTGTAAGTAGCAGTCTCCGTGGTTTCGTCAAGCTGACGGCTTGATCCACTTCGTACAGCAAAGGAAAGGAACAAGAGAGAATAAAATGTCAAGTAAAACACAAATAAAATGAATGAAGAACATCGCCGCCGTGATCGCAGACCTCGCGAGAGGTAAGAGTCTGTTGCGCCCTTTCATTCTCCCAAACTCGATTTCTTCTTTATTCTTTTTGAGGCATCCACTCGCTTTGGGCGAGTTGCCTGTCGTTGCTCATGGTGTTCGGGGTAGTTGAGGCCCTGGCCTCTGAGGCTGGAGTCTTTCACCCTCGTTATAAAGGAAGTTGATTTCAAGTCCGCAGGGATCGCCAGCGGCGTTCTGACCCGGGCCGGAGTCGGAGCCGTGCCGGGGGAACTGAAAGTGTTTGAGCTCGTCATCCGGGTTGCGTCGGTTGTCATTAGAGTAAGTTGGTAAAGGTGACTGGGGACGCACTGGCCGGCTGCAACGGGTGCAGTCGTTGGGCGCCGCAGAGGAAGATGCAAGACAGCCGCAGCTGATGAGCAAAGAGTTAGTAAATGAGATGGATAGATGCAGAGCACAGAGGAAGAAAATGAAGGAGCTCAATCGCGAGGACGTACTACACGGATGAAGAGGGCTTGGGGGCGACAGTAGAGGAGGCCATTGCGATTTTGTTGAAGCAATCTTTCAAGGTAGATAGTGGTTGAGTGTAAGGGTTGATGAGCCGGGACGAGATGGATGCGACGGGGCGGACCAGCAAGGTACTGCGAGATGGGTACCTTGGGTTTTAATGACTTTCAGCTTGCGAGGTTGGCTGATGAATGAGAAGAGGGTTCAAAATGGTCGAGCGCAGTGAAGAGTGAGGGCGTCGTTGCTTTATACCTGACCTTGACCCTTTTATTTCATGCATCTCATATGCCTCGTGTGTATTCCTGGGACCTTGGAAACCCGCTCAAGAAGCCGACCAGGGGCTGTGTCCATACGCTGCCTGGTGCCTTACTGCTGGGACACTCAAACGCACAGCGCCCTGCAAGGCGTAGCTGCACACGAACTGTGCCTAGTGAGCTTTTAACGTTACCAGGTTGGGTCTGTCGGCAACAGCAAGCTGAGCCCACGTCAGCACCTTTTCTACACTTTCCCCCTTGCTTGGTGGAGACTCGACGATGAACGCCTATAAAACTTATTCCTGGAATCTGTTCCTGACATCTGCTCCCAACCCATGACCCAGACCAAGAAGTCAGATCGCATCCTACTTGACAGGGCGCGATGGAACGCTGACCTGGGCTGCATTGACAACAGACAAGGTGGTAACTCCAAAAACAGCGATAAACCTAACCATCAGCCGGGAGCAAGGTAGCAAATGGCGCGTCGCATTGCATTTAGTTGGAGAGCTGGATTTTTTTTTGGGGGGGGGGG
>JABCKW010000679.1:0-26894 GCA_014824385.1 Fusarium cyanostomum
GTACGGATTAAATTGTTACCCTCGTGGCATCCCGCTTTGCCCACTTCGTCTTGGCCCAGGTCCCCGCCAAAGGCTTGGAGGTCCAGGTTCCAGTCCAGCGTTAGACGCCTCGATCACCATGCTTCTTGGTGGCAAACGCGAAGTGAGGTTAAATACGAACACATATCTGAATATCAAACTGGAGTTCTGTTTACACAACTCTTTCATTGAATCTTCTATCCTTTTAAACTATATGAGGAATTTCTCTTTTTCAAAAACCACCTCTGCTTCTTTACTTGTCTCTTCTTTTATTCTCTTCTTCTTTCCTTTCTTCATGGCTTTTCATAGCTATAATCCTCAGCGACGCCGAATGGTTCACGGGGTATCTTGAACAATTCACCAAAATTCCTTCCCAACTTTCCCAACGCCGGATAAAGCAACATATCAGAGACGGGGGCTGCCCGCCTCTGGCTGTGAGAAACGGAAACATGGGCGTTGTGGCTCGACTTGGTTTCAGATTGACAAAAAGTCTTTTTGCTCCTCAAAGTCTGAGCAGTCTGAGTCTGCGTCAATAAACTCGGCAACCTCGTCTGAATCAACGTCATCAGAATCAGCAGCCTCGTCGTCACTCGAAACGTCTTCCATGGGTTCGTCGTCGGCCTTGGCCTGGTTCCGGAGGACGCTTGCCCTCTCGCGGTGAGGGAGTTTACAGCCCTTGACCTTACAGCGGCCGGTATTGCTAAAGTCAGGGCACTCATAGACATGGCGCTCGGTGCAGTCTGCTCCTTTTTCGCAATATCCATTGAACCCAAAGTCCTTGCAGACAGGGGCACCTGGAGAGGCTTGGGAGTGAGTATACGGACAGTCAGCCTTGGCGCAGTGGCCCTTGGCAAAATGCAAACAGTTCGGGGTACGCTCGGGAGTCATGTCATGGGAAAGATCGCAAGACTCGCCGTTCACGCATCGCCCCTCTTTCAAAAAGTCTTTACAAAGGGCCACCTTGTTGGGATCGTGGATATAACGGCATCGCGGGCCTTTCGAGCAGGAACCTGGATGTGAGTTGTGTGTTAGTTTCGTCCGATACGCACCAGGCCGGCCCAGGTAAGCGGGATATGGATTGCTCCAGTCTTGGATAGAGATATTACCAGTCGTTGAGAAGATCTTGCAAAGCTCTTTGATCTTCTTGACCGCGCCGGATCGCCTAGGGACCGTCAGTAGCTTCACCGTCGCGAGCGATGGCACATACCGCTGGTCGTTAACAACACGGTTCGCCACGAGGTTTCCTGTCTTGGTCCGGTAAAACTTGATTCCAGCAATTACGGCACTCTTGGGAGTTTGAGAGGACGAGTTGGGGGCATCTGCGCGAGGTAAGGTACAATGAGCGTCGAGAGGTTCCGGGAGCATGCACGCACCAGGAATCTTGACAAGCTTCTTGCCGCCATCTACGACGCGGAACCGGATGCCTTCAACAGTGAGCTCATTGCGGCCTGCAGGGTTAGTGTGCGCATTCCGAGCGCCAGCTTGGTGTTTCATAAACTCGTTAAACTGCGCTTTCTCGCGTTGCCGATGGCCGCTAACTTTCCGCTGACGTGCCTGCTCGATCGCTTTCGCTCGGTTTTGCGTATCCTTCTCGTACACGTTCGCGTTGATGAGTTGACGGTGGCGATCAGTCCTGGAAACCCAGCCAGGTGGCGTCTCGGCGCCACTGCTGGCGGATCGAGAATTCGGCGAGTTTTCGGCGTTGAGCTGCAATGTTCGATGATGATGAGCCGCTGACATTCGTCCAACTCTATTGGATCGAGGCGGATAGGGCGAGCTTGCGTGTCGATACGAGTTGTCTATCAGTATCAGTATGATAACAGCCCTCCATGACATGGGATGGGCTTACGGCGATGATGGGCCGGGTGATGACTTGACAGAGATTGCGAACCTGCTTGTTGGCTCTTGTGTCGATTTATCTGACCTTGAGAGTAGTGAGCTAAAGAGTGCGCATTAAATGGATGGAGGGCACGAACCCGCAAGTTGACCGATGCGGGCAAGAAGCTCCTTCTCCTCTTCCGACATTCTAAATCGTGTTGTTATGCACTTCTTTTCGGTCGTGTTGGTGCAAAAGCGCGCTTCGTTTATTTAGGATTGAAGTTGGGGAGTGAGAGTCGTGATTGATGTAGTCCCAGTGCGAAGTTGTAGGTGGGAAGATCATCATCCTAAGGCTTCCATTAGTCATCCACTCTCCAGCCTCGGGCATTGGCCCACGGGCACAGGTCAGGCAGGTAGTAGGTACCTTAGGTAAGCTAGCTACCTACCTAGGTACCTTAGGTAGGTAGGTACCTGGTAGGCACGTTAATGCCAGTCGCAAGGCTGAGCTTTGTTTGCCAATCATCCTCGAACTTTAGCAGCTTGCATTGCAGCAATACATTCCCCCAACAGAGGCATCTAAATTACACGACATATCACATCTTTCTTCCGTCTAAATCTTGCTCCGCACATACAGTCTCGTCTCGATCGATCGCGATTTCCAAAACGACCACCATGGCGTCTTCGTGGGATCTCTTGGACCCGGAGGAGGAGGTTGAACTTCACAAAACTCGCCTTTTTAACGTAGAGGAAAAGCCATTCAAGCGAATTACGAAGCGCCTCAATACTCTATCATCTCTTGTCCTTCCAGCCGATCTCTCAAACGGAAACAGCCCATCCAGCGAACCCAAGTCCAAGTTCGAGCCGCTGAGAGAAGACCTTATCCTCGATTTCGCTGCCTTCGATAGCAGCATTACGCGTCTACAGTTCCTTAACGACGCGAACGCCCGAGAGCGCGAGCGCTACGCAGCCGACCAGCACCGCATCCTTGCCGAATGCCAAGCCGTCCGACAGAACAATGCTCAGCTTAGAGAGCAGCTCGAGGCCGCGCAAGCCACCCTCGGGCAGCGCAAGAAGTTCGACGAGCTAGCAGAGAAGATCACGTCGAATCGACTGTTGAGACCACGAGAAGACCAGATTGCCAACTTGGCAAAGCTTGAGGAGGAGTGCCGCGAGCTAGAGCGCGAAAGCGAGACATACAGCGAGACATGGAGGGAGCGGAGAGAACAATTCAACAGGATCATGGAGGAAGGCATGCTACTAAGGCGACAGATTCGCGATGAGAAGGAGGAGGTCGACCGTAGGGAGGGTATGAACGAGGGCGCTGAGGACGACGTCGAAGTGGACAAGGTCGGGCAGACTCCCAGAAATGAGCCCAGCGGAAACGCGACACCACATCCTGATGGAGACAGCCAGGCAAAGGCAGATGTCGAGGCTGGAACGCCGAATCCAGAAGCCCTCAACGGAGGAAGAACGCCGATGAGAGATACGCCAGGTCCAGATACGCTTAAGCCGTTGCCCGGTCACGCTGGATCTCTAGCTCGGGGTGACAGCCAGGCACCCAGCCGGGACGCCTCGCCCATGCCCCAACATGACGAGCGCAAAGCGGGGTCGGGAGAGGACGTGGACATGGAGGATTCTGAGGCTGCCAGTAAGGTTCGGGAAGATGGAGACAGTACACCTCGGGTGACCATAGAGCTACCTGAGGGTAACGACGACAAGATGGAGATGGATGATTAACTCTGAAGTTAACTTTCGAGAGCCAAGCTCTGTATCGCAGATATCTGTAATAGTACTTTAAAGATACCCTCAAGTTTATGAAGGTTTAGAAGCGGCCTTTTGCATTGCGTTTCGTCATCTAAGTGGTATCGTAAAGCAGTTCCCCTCTCATCTTCCACACCCTGTCTTACGCATCGGCCTGGCTCGCCTTGGCCTTCGCCAGTGTCTCCTTGGCCTGCTGTATCTGCTCCTCATGCGCGCCGACTTGCTCACTCGCAGCGAGCTGCTCCTCTAGCTTCTCGATGGCGACGGCAGTCTTTTTTCGTAGCGGCTGGAACACAGCCTTGGTCTGCTCAAGGGCAGTTTGCTAAAGTACAACCACCAGTCGTCAGCAAAGTTCCATGACGAAGGAGCTACATGTGAAGAGGTTGGACCGGGGGCTCGTTGTTTACCTGCTGTTTCAGCATGTACGGGTCATTGCCGCTCTCGTCACCCTTTCCGCTGTCAATCTTATCCTTCAGAGCCTTGACCTTTGCCTCCTCCTGCTCCAGCTCCTTGTGGTATGAGGCCTCCTCCTTGAGGAGGCGGTTGACGGAGCTAGTGGCGATGGCGAGCTGCGATGGCGGAGGCATGGTGGACGCTTGAAATAGAGCGTGTTCGGTTTTGGGATGATGTTCAAGAAACAATTTCCTCGAGGTATCAGATAGAACAGGCAGCAGAGATTGCAAGATTGTTGAGCGGGAGATGTGCCTGTTGTTTGGTTTAGGTTAGAAGAGGAAATGAGATCATGGCTCTCTCTACGTGGGGTTCACATGGCGGGGCAACGCGCGCTCCATCGCATTTGATGCGGGGCTCGGAGGAAATATTACAAAGTAACGAACAGTGGTGCCGACCTGAAAGCTCCTATTGTATAATATACTATCTTGATCGTTCTTTCAGCCAACTACATAATGTCCAACAAAACTCGTCTTCACTGAAACAGAAAATGCCGTCCGACAGCATCCGCTAGTGTGTGCCATCCCCATTTTCCCTGATAGCCACTATCCGAGTTCCGCATGCCATGGTATCTCCCTAAACGCCGACAACGCCATTCGGGCGACCTCGAGTCGACAACCCCCAGAATGCAGGAATTCAATACTTTACACGACCAAACAAGCCGCCCATCCAAGTCTTCGTTATAATGCAATGAGTAGATCCGCGCTCTTGTCAAATTACGCCGAGACGGCGACGGCAGGGGCAACGACAGCAGCGGGCTCGGGCTCGGTTTGGGTTTCCTGGGCCATCTCGCCGCCAGCCTCTCTCTCAGCCCAGGCTCCCCAGAGACCTCGCTTGCCTCGTATCCGGATGTCGTCTCCGAGTCCAGGACCCTGTTCAACCTTGATCGCGTCCTTCGTCGCAAGCACCAGGCACTCAAAGAACATCTTGGTGGCATCAGCCTTACTTGTCTCGGCCTCGGGGCAGAGGGTCTGGAAAAGGACAGCTCTCTCCCTTCGCTTGCCAGGGCTGTCGGCAGCGTCGGCACCAAACCTATCTCGGAGGATGTGAACAGCGTGTTTGGTGCCCAGCGAGACAGGGCCACTTTCGGCAGGAGGGACGAGTGCCATGGTCGTATCTTCGAAGGCAGGCATTGCGCTACCAGCTTCTTCCTCCTCCTCAAGGTGAATTCCTCCATCATCAGCGGGGATTGAGAGCCGGCTTTCCTCAGGGGGCACGCTTATGTCAGCGAGACCACCTGCATCGAAGCCCAAACCGGTGTCCTCGCCGAGCTCCAGGCGTGGCGACTTGGATGCACCATGGTCGCTTTCAACGTCGGCAATTCCGCTGTCACGCTTGCGCTTGAGTTCGTTCATGCCGCGGACGGCATCCAACGAGAGCATTCCGCGCAGTTCCGGCGCCCAGGCGGAGCTTCGTCCCTCCATCATGATCGAGGAGACAAACCCACCACTCTTCTGCATGTCCATCAATGCCAGCAAGAAAGGGTCGCGAGGGAGGAATCCAGCTTCCTTGAGAATATTGTCGCGGTTGGCTTGCTGTTGCTTGATGTGGTTACTGGAGAGAGCAATCTCCTCGTCCGGGGTCAAGATTTTCTGCTTCTTGGCGCGCTGCGCGGGTCGTCGGACAAGAGTTTGCTCAGCTTCATAGTCCGGCTCGTAGAGATCAGTCATTTGGTGCCTCGAGTATTCCTCCTCAAGATGTGCGGCAACGTCTTCGTCGATATCGGAGAGGGGTGATTCGGAAATTCGGGGGCGGCGGAAGTCGGGAGCAGCCATCTCAGGCATTTGAGAAACGTCCTCTGGGTGGATGTCAAAACCCCCCATGTCCTCGCCCATAATGATATCCTCAGGTTCGGCAATCCTGACGGCACCTTCGGCTAGCTCAACAGACGTTTCACGCTCAGGGCCTTCTTTACTGGGGCCTTCGATATCTAACTCGCCAAAAATGTCCTCGGGTCTGGGTTCCGGCGCCTCTCGACCAGCTTCCACGTCCATACCGGTGTCCTCTATGTCGAATCCAAACTCCAGTTCAAGATCGATGTCACCCATAGGCGCCGACATGTCCTCCTCCAAGCCTAGGCCATCGTTGAGAAATTGGCTATTGTCGTATTCTTGCAGGTTGATGTCGCGTTGGCTGGTGCGACCCTTGCGGCCAATTGAAGCTGTTGCCACATCTTCCACTTGGGACAAAAGCCAGTTCGCGTCCGGTGGAGGAGGTAGTTCAAAGTTGTCATAAGGCGTGATTTTGTCTGGAAGCGTCAAGGCCTCGCGGTTTGGAAGCTGCAAATTCACAGCCATATCATTATTTCCAGTTGATCGGAAAGCCTGGAAATATTAGCATAGTATTACACAAGGAGGATAAAGGAAAAGCTAACCATCTTAATCTTCATCATAGCCTCATTGCAGTCATCTAACAAGTAACGCGTCTTTCGCTGATAAATTCTCACAACACCGAGCAACAGCTGACTGCTCAGCCGCAGGGCCATCGGCGCCTGGTTAGGCGTGATGATGGCCTCAACGCTGTCGGTGACATTGGACTGGAGAATGTGGTTCTTGGAGAGCTTGCGCTCGAGGTTGGCCGAGAGCCAGACGCGGGCGAGCGGCCCGCTCTTCTGGAGCAAAGTCTCGGAGTAGAACATGGTGCTGTCGCGCGACGACGCGATGCACAAGAGACGAGAAGCAGCAGCTGTAGCGACGCGACAAGAAGCTGAGATCCAAGTAACGATAGGGATGGAGGGGAAGAGAGGTGGGTGGTGGTGGTGGTAGTGGTGGTGATAGAGCGAAAGTGGTGAGGATAGAGCGAAAGTGGTGAGGATAAACACGAAGACCGGGGGCGCGTTTGAACGTCGGGCGCGGGTAAACAAGCTCAGTGGCAGGATTGCTCTACGCGCAGAAGCGGCAGCGCGAACACCCCAGAGGCATGAAGCAATGCGAGAATATCGTGCGACGTGAGAAATTGGTCCGCGGCGCAGGTTGAGGTGATAACGGCGGTTTCGGGGAGGGATGAGGCGTGTGCGCGGGATATCGCGACTGATTTTAGAAGGGGAAATTGGGACCTGGACCTTGAAGAGGGGAGGTGGCCTTGGTCGTTCGCCAACGGTAAATGGCGTGGCTGGGGGAATGGTGTGTGGTTCAGCAATAGATGCGCACGGACCATTTAATGCTTGCTCGGCTTCCGGAAGAAGTGCATTCCGGTGGGTTTCAAGAGCCTTTATTGGTCGGGCAGTCATCAATCCCCGACCAACATCCACAGTTCACAGTTTCGTAATCGGTGAAGAGCTTCGGTTTGTTTATTGAGGTCATCCATCTTCAACGAAACCATTCGCCCATGAGTAGGTAGGTAGTTCTTAAAGTGAACTGCGATTCTTCTCCAGAGCGCTGCTTCTCCACGATAACAATCAGTCGCTGTCCCAATTCCTGACACCTCATGAGGTATTTTTAATATTTAGCAAAGTAACCCCAGAAGGCGAAGCTTTAGGTACTCCGTAGGCTGCGCTGAAACATCCAAGTTCTCAACCTTGTCAAAGGCGAGGCCTATCAAGCTTAATCTTGCCCAAAGTTACGCCAATCAATAAATGCGCCGTCGCAAATCAATCTACGTACTACCTTGTCAGGTACGATGAAACCCAGTGCCATCAATTGTTAATCTTTCAAAGCCTCGGATCTTCATGGTGTGGCTTGATCCATCTAATCTCCAGACGACCTATCTAGTGGTGGACCAAAAAATCACACGGGAATGGATGTTCATGCCATAGCTCCTACATAAGTTTCCATAGGAGAAGACCAAAATACTATTATAAAGCCTATACTGATCAGGTCATCTCTTCCCAAACTTATGTAGTCTTATGGCATGAACAGCCATTCTCGGTTTTTTTTATCCTCGTCGAGCCAGAGAGACGCAAATGTCATTGGTCTTAATCTACGGGGTAGGCAAGGTGCTATTCTTTTTTAGCTTCCATCCATGGATGGATCCATTGTCAGCCAGTCTCTCACCCACTGCTACTGGCTGGGGATGGCGCTGGAGCTTCAAGGTTGATATGCAAGCCCCTGGCAGCCTTGCCGAGCCTTGAAAAGTACTAGCTCGGCCCGCGCTCCATCGAGGACAAGACACCTGGACATTTCGACATGAAATCTGGGGCTCTTCCAATACACCCGTATTTTTATTGCTGTCCTTGTTGGGCTATTCCATTCTCGCATTCTCTCTGCCCATGTTTGGATTTCTTCGCCAACGTGACTGAAGCGAGTCATTTCCCATCGTCGAATTGCTAACTTCGCATTTCTTCTTCGTGGCAACATTGGCTCATGCCCTAACGTCGGCTATCTCTCCTCCTCATGACATTGCGCATTCGCTCATAAACCGACCTCGATCGCCCATGAATTCTACGCATTCTTCCCTGCGATCGTGACAAAGCCTCCCACGCGCACTTCTTCTCAAGATGCAGCTGCCATGGGGCGGCCGCAACGGCCCCGGACATTCGTCTCTGCTACCGACGTCCAATATTCCGTCCATCACCGGAGTTGTGGGGGATGCTACCGACTTCAGTGACGGTGATCGTCAACAACGGCCGAGTCGCCATGTCCGAACCACTTCTGCGCACGCACGAGTAAGTTCATTACGACGTTCACCCTGACTTTAATCGCATTGGGTTGGTTTTGCTGACTGACAAATATACCAGACTGTGGCCGACCAGTTCTCCTACATGACTCCGAGCGAAGCGGCGGCGAACCTACGAACATCCCTCACGCATGGCCTCACCCCGACCGAAGCACTGGCCAGACTCGGCGATTATGGACCGAACGAAATACCTCATGAAACCCCCGAGCCTTTGTGGTTGCGCTTCGTAAAGCAGTTCCAGGAGCCCCTTATTCTGCTCCTCCTGGTGTCGGCCGGGACCTCGCTCCTGCTAGGAAACATGGATGACGCCGTTAGTATCACAGTGGCTGTGACGATCGTTGTGACTGTTGGGTTTGTCCAAGAGTATCGCTCTGAGAAATCTATCGAGGCTCTTAATCACCTTGTGCCGAACCACGCGCATCTGGTTCGTGGCCAGAATAAGACGTCGCTACCTGGCAAGACCCCTACATGGCCTCCACGTCCCGATGATAGAGATTCGGCACCGTCCCCCGGCTCTGTTACTCCCATTAGCGACGTGTTGGATGCAACCTCGTCCAAGGTTATGGCTTCCCAGCTTGTTCCTGGCGATCTCGTTCTCTTCACCACGGGCGATCGCATACCTGCCGATATCCGGGTCACCAAGGCTGCAGACTTGACTATTGATGCGTCGAATCTCACAGGAGAGACAGATCCTGTCAGGGTAACGGCCGAGGCGCGCAGCCGTGGGCTTGGTTCCTATGGTCTCGACAAGCTTCAGCACCCGCGACCCATCTCCCTGGCGCCCGCCGAGCATGGGGATTCCCATGGCGACGGTATTCATAATATTGCGTATATGGGAACATTGATCAAGTCTGGTCACGGTCAAGGCATTGTCTTTGCGACTGGCGGACACACACACTTTGGTACCATTGCCACGAGTGTGTCTGGCACCGAGAGCCCACGTTCGCCTCTCCAATTGACAATGGACGATCTCGGTTCGCAGCTTAGCAAGGCTTCATTTGTGGTCATTGGTCTTATCTCAGTTGTTGGTTGGCTACAGGGGAAGCAGCTCCTTGAGATCTTCACCATTTCGATTTCACTGGCTGTTGCCGCTATCCCGGAAGGCCTACCCATTATTGTTACTGTCACCCTGGCTCTGGGAGTGCATCGTATGGCTAGACACAATGCGATTGTGCGAAGGATGCCCAAGGTTGAAACTTTGGGTTCTGTCAACGTTGTGTGCACTGATAAGACTGGTAAGGAAGGTCAATGTAATTGAGAAGCGCTGCTACTAACGTTTGGCCAGGTACCCTAACCACTAACCACATGACAACTACTCGAATGTGGTATTTTGGGGAACAGGAACCCGTTCAGGTTGGTTCCGATAATGAGGATATGGAGGCCAATCCAGATCTCAATCAGGCTACACTTCGAGTTCTTCGCATTGGCAACATTGCCAACGACGCGCGGCTCGCCCAAAAGTATACCGAACATGGTCAGGCTGCGACAGCCGTGCTTTCGTCAACACTCGGGCGCGATCAAGTGTCTACCTACACCCGCTGGGTTGGTCAGCCGACTGATGTTGCTATGTTGGACCTCCTGGACCGCTTTAAGGAGCATGATGTCCGAGAATCCATTGGCCATCGGGTGAGCGAGACACCGTTCAGCTCAGAACGAAAATGGATGGGAGTCACGATTAGCTCAGAAACGAGGGGCGACAAGGAGTATGCTTATATGAAAGGCTCCATTGAAAAGGTTCTCACTGCATGTGACACCTATCTCGAGAAGGATGGAAGAGAGATAGTCTTGGACTCGGCTCGTCGCCAGGAGGCTCTCCAGGCTGCTGAAGCTATGGCAGTCCAAGGCTTGCGAGTATTGGCATTCGCGAGCGGATCAGTCTCGCGGCCGTTGAGAAACAGGTCGTCAGCACGCAGCACCCCTGGTTTCGACAGGAGCGAAAGCCCGCTCTCTCATAATCCGGATGATATTTACAAGGGTCTCACCTTTGCTGGCCTTGTTGGCATGCGTGATCCTCCGCGACCTGGAGTTGGACGCTCCATCAGGCGGTTAATGCGAGGTGGTGTCAAGGTCATCATGATTACCGGTGACGCTGAAACAACGGCCCTTGCAATCGGCAAGCAATTGGGCATGAGCATTGCGGTTCCTAGTGGTCATATGGGCGGCCAGAGCACCGTGAAGCCAGTTCTCCGGGGCGATGAAGTCGATAGGATGTCTGAGGAGGATCTTGCACAGGCCATGCAGCATACGACCATCTTTGCGCGCACGAACCCTGATCACAAGCTGAAGATCATCAGAGCGCTTCAGTCCAGGGGAGATATCGTTGCCATGACCGGTGACGGAGTGAATGATGCGCCTGCACTGAAGAGAGCCGACATTGGTATTTCTATGGGGCGTCATGGAACTGATGTTGCTAAGGAAGCAGCGGACATGATTCTAACGGATGACGACTTTTCCACGATCCTTCGTGCCATTGAAGAGGGCAAGGGCATCTTCAACAATATCCAGAACTTCCTGACGTTCCAGCTCAGTACAAGTGCCGCTAGCTTGGCTCTTGTTTTCATCTGCACCTGCTTCGGCTTCAAGTCGCCCTTGAACGCCATGCAGATTCTCTGGATCAGTGAGTTAACACCTTATGAAGCCTTTAAGCCAGTCCAAGCTGACCATCAACAGACATTATAATGGATGGCCCTCCCGCTCAGTCCCTGGGCGTCGAGAGAGTAGACCCGGATGTGATGACCAAGCCCCCGCGAAGACGAGGAGACCCTGTACTCACGGGGGCGCTCATCACACGCGTTCTGATGTCGGCCGCTATTATTACGATTGGCACAATGCTCATCTACCGCCGCGAGATGATGGCCGATGGCCAAGTGACGAGGCGTGACACGACCATGACCTTCACCTGCTTCGTCTTCTTTGACATGTTCAACGCCCTCGGCTGCCGATCTGAGTCCAAGTCGGTGCTACGAGGCGAGGTTGGACTCTTCTCCAACAATCTCTTTAACTGGGCCGTCTCCCTAAGCCTCGCCGGTCAGTTGCTTGTCATCTACTTCCCGTGGCTCCAGGAGACCTTCCAGACAGAGGCTCTTGGGTTTTTTGATCTTGTACGACTTGTTTTTCTGTGCAGTACGGTATTTTGGGCGGATGAGTTGCGCAAATATCTCAAGTATGGGAAACGGCGTTTGGGCAACGGATACAGCCAGGCTGTTTGAGGGGCAGGGTTGGTGGTTGGGTTTAGAAGGGAGCGCTGTAATACTTTATTTACTCTGTACAAATCACAAGCAACTTCTTTGCATAGCGACCACGGCAATTTGCGCAGTAGAAGATGCGAGCAAATCGTCATTGGAAAAAGACTTCTGTTTCAAGCATCGACATCATATTATTCGATTAATTAAATTTCGCTTGTTGAAGCCACCCGATGACTCGGTGCAGGGTAGATCCCAGTGAACTTGTCCAAATTGCGGGGAGCATCATCGAGGCTGCGTGTCACTAACAATGCCCAGCTCCAGCTGCGACATCTGGTATCTTGCGTGAGCTGGTTGCGCCAGGACTTCGCCCCGACCGAAGACAAATAGCCAAGACAGCGATGCGCCGCTCGAACAGAATACCTCAATGACCATGTCAAGCCTTCCAAACGGCCTCTCCCACCTTCTAGACAACGAACACACTGTCGTCGAACCCTCCATCTCGCCCCTTCACAATGCCACCACTGAGTCCGATATTCGCGATGCGCTCGCCGCCCTCCATGCCCGCGAGACCGCTATAACGTCCCATCTCGATGATCTCGTCGCTTCCCAAGCTGATCTCTCCCGCGACCTCGGCCGGCTGGACCTCTTGCGAGCAGGACTCGGCGCACAAGTCATCGCCGCGCGATCTATTGGAAACGACATGCTGGCTACTGCGGCGGACACAGCTGGCCGACTAAGTGACAAAGTCAAGGAGCTAGACCTGGAGAAGAGTCGAGTCGAGGAGACACTTGGCGTAGTGGAACAGGTCGCAGAGCTCAAGGCATGTGTCAACGGCGTGGTTGGTTCCATGGGCGCTCCCCAGGACTGGGAGGCTGCTGCTGGGTATTTGTCGAGAGCAAGCAAGGTACCAGACGAGATCGTCAAAGGATCCTTTGCGGTCAGTATAGTCCCTAGCGTCGAAGTGCCCGACCCGCCATGGGTGACGTTGGAAGATGCCAAGGAGAGTTTATGTGGTCTCTTCCTTCGAGAGTTCGAGAAGGCGGCAGAGGAGAGCGACGGAACCAAGGTCACTCGATTCTTCAAGCTCTTCCCTTTAATAGGAAGAGCCGACGTTGGACTCGATGTTTATGGACGATATGTGTGTCAAGGTGTTGCCGGTACAGCTCGGGCAACACTCAAGGACGCTATGGGTGGACAGCGCAAGGAGGGTTTCTTCTATGCCACCGCCCTGACGAAGCTTTTTGAGCACATTGCGCAGATTGTCGAAGGTCACGGAGGCCTCGTGGAACGCCACTACGGCTCTGGGAAGATGATTCGCGTTATTGAGCGCCTACAGATGGAAGCGGACATACAAGGCGGCATCATTGTCGACACCTGGAGCGACGAACGGGGGATCGACAGAAAATTGACAGATGTCAGGAGTTATCCCTTCTCCTTTCTTGTCCAAAGTTTCCTACCCCAACCTCCACGAGGTGGAACGCCTAGGATGAACTCGCCGGCGATTGGTGTGGGGAACAACCCGCGAGAGAGCGAGGACGAGGGCGTTAACATGAGGGAGGTTGACGGTCTGCTAAGTGAGATTGCCGTCATGCTTGGCCGCTGGTCATTATACACGCGATTTCTCGCTGGTAAATGCAAGGTAAGGTGAATCACTAAAGCCTTTGCTGCACACATCTGCTCACATATCCTAGGATCCGAATGCAGCAGAAGACGTACCTCTGGTCATACCGGATGTCCTGGTTAAGTCGAATCTATATCGGAAAGTGTCGACCAGACTCACATCACCATACAACGTCATGACCACCTTCTTCTTCCGCCGATCGGTGGAAAAGGCATTCCAACTGGACGAATACCCCACAGGTCTGTCGCTGAGCCTGAACAAGCATATTGAGGGCAACTCCCCATACATCATATTGGCCGTCGACGATGTGATGTACATCGTGAACGCAGTTATCCAGAAGTCCATCTCAACCTCACAAAGAGATGTCATTGCTTCTGTGATACCAACTATCGGACGAGTCCTCAGCTCCGACTTTGTTGGCATGGTCCAGCGCAAGATGCGAGACGAATCATACCCCAAACCAGTCATCCAAGGAGGGTTCCCCCCCGAGGATAAGATTATTCAGTTTATTGTCCTTATCAACAGTCTTAACATGGCCAATGAGTACCTAACACGGATCATCACCGGGCGGATAGGGGACTCTGGTCATCTACCAAATGGCGACGCGCAGAACGGGCCACTCAAAGATTCATTCCCCTTCGAGCGAGACGTCACATTTGTCGCCAGTGCCCTGCACACTCTTCAAACTTCCTTCATCGGGAAGACAACGGAACTTCTTAATGAAGGCATCCAAGTGCTCTTCAACCAGGTCATCAAGCTGCGCCTACGCCCTGTGCTGACGGATACCTTCCGCGACGCAGACTATACCTTGTCTGAAGATGACCTCGCCGAAATAGCACAGCAAAATGACGAGGATGAGGACGAGCTCTTGGAACAAGTACCCCATCTGTTCGAAAACGGTTGGGATCAGCTTATGAAGCCCATCGCGCGGCTAATGACGCCTGGAACGTATAGCACACTCTTGGACATTACAGCCCGCTATCTATCCAAGATATGGGAGAAAAAGGTCCTCGGATACGCAGGCCGCACCAACGCACTGGGTGCGATTCGCATTGAGCGTGACTTTACCGCACTGGTAGACATTGTTTCCCGAGGAGACTACGCCGTGAGAGAGGAGTTTACCAAGGTTCTGCAACTCCTGATGGTTGCGAATATGGAAGACGAGGAATGGGACGAGATCATGGGGCAGGATGGGGAGGACGGCATTGAGTGGGTTCTGACCGAGGATGAGAGGAGGAGGGCGCGAAGCTTGGTTAGGGGTTGATACTGCTGTTACGATATTTGGCGGACAGAGAGAGATGACGGTGACGAGAGAAAAACTGTAAGAGCAGGTTCAATGCATTTTTATTCAGGTAATATCAATCTGAGAGTCAGCCATCATGAGTGTGATTACTGTGTGAGGTTTCCATTTGCCCCTAAATTTAGGTCATGAGGCGTTGAGCCGCAGTGGCCACTCGCCCTAATCGAGCGCCACTATATAAACGTTTTAGGGGCACCTCAGGCAGCTCCAGAGCCATGGAGGCGCTTTTCTGGTGAGCTCTGAGTCAGTCTCGGGCAACCACCAAAGTCGGCCAACGGCTCCATTTGGTTCGTCATGATGAGTGAGCATGAGGCCCGGTGTGATGAAAATTTCCATCGCCCAACTATCGCGAACCCTCCCAACCAGACGCCACTATCATAGTTGCAGTAGGCATCTACGACTTTTTACACTTACTGAGAGTAGTGTTCATTATTTTTCACATCGGCATTTCACCAACAGCGGACGCCTGGCCGTGTCGCCCTTCGTCCCGACACAACATCCCAATCTGCAACCACTTACATTGGCCCTGATTCGAAAATTCACTTCTCAGGCTGCGCTCACCATGGAGACCAGGATAGTGAGGGTCCATAGCAAGGGCTCTCTAGGTTGCTTCCTGCCAGGCGATGGACTTGCGAAGCTGGATCGCTGGGAGATTCATTGCGAGGACAAGAGTACGCTCAACGCCCTCGAGCAGGCTGCGCACGAGCTGAGAACCAAGGACACACCTGTCGCATTTCCCACTGAGACTGTCTATGGCCTCGGCGCTGATGCGACTCGAAGTCCTTCAGTCAAGGGCATTTACTCTGCCAAGGGGCGACCATCGGACAACCCTCTTATCTCGCACGTTTGCGACTTGGAAATGCTACGGGAGTATATTGGCCAGGACGATGGAGCGCAAGATCCTATACCAAGCCGATACAAGCCCCTGATAGAGCGCTTCTGGCCGGGACCTTTGACTATCTTACTACCAAACCCTCAACCTTCGAAGCTGGCCCCAGAGGTGACTGCAGGTCTCAAGTCTTTTGGCGTGCGAATGCCTTCTTTACCCCTCGCCCTCTCCCTCATCAAGCTTGCTGGTGTCCCCCTGGCAGCACCATCCGCCAACGCTTCTACCAAGCCTTCGCCCACAACAGCGCAGCACGTAATGGAAGATCTCAGGGGAAAGATTGAGCTCATCCTGGATGGAGGGCACTGTCATGTTGGCGTAGAAAGCACCGTGGTGGACGGACTATGCGACCCTCCAGTTGTCCTACGTCCAGGTGGCATTGGATTGGACGAGCTGCGAAGCTGTCCTGGCTGGGAGGGCGCAGTGATAGCATACAAGGACAAGAATGAAGAGGGCAAGGCTGCACCGCGAGCCCCTGGTATGAAGTACAAGCACTACAGCCCCAAGGCGAGGGTGGTTCTCTGCGAGTCAAGCTTCGTAAAAGGTTCAACAGGCGTGGCCTATTCTGAGCTGGAGACCGCGAACGGGATTGTCAATGGTCATGCTACAAATGGCGAGAAAAAGACTAGGAAAATTGGTGTAATCCGCACTCAACGATGGAAGCCAGGGGCTGGACTGCGGTGCTCCAACCTCCGACGAGATCTTTCTGATACAAAAGGGGCCAATGAACAGGAAGAATCACCATTCGAGGTATTTGAGGGCGATCTGCTGGATGGGAACGGAAACCCCATCGGCAAAGTTTTGGATATTGATCTCGGAACAAATGCCGAAGGGATTGCACGAGGCCTCTTCTCAGCGCTTAGGGAGTTTGATCGACGCGGCGCGGACACCATTTTCGTTGATGGCATAGAAGATAGAATCGACATCGCTGCGGCGGTCATGAATCGCCTCCGCAAGGCGGCGTCAGAGATTAGAGCATGAATGATCACATCAATTAGAACACCAGCACCCTGTATAAAAAAAAACCCCTTATCCCTTTATCGACCAGACCGATGGCGTGACGTCTTTCTTGTTTTTGCATGCGGCGCTTGAATAACCACAAACTCCCAATTGCCAGACAAATTCCCTTACAGACCCTGCCGGAGCCAGTCCGCCAGTTTCGACTTTCCCAGCTGTGCCAGGTTGTTGACGCCCTGTTCACTGAGGTCGATGCGACCCACGGGGAGGTCCTGAGTGGGCGCCTTGCTCACGCGTTGGACGATAATGGTGGGATCGGTCTCGAGGATGATACCGTCGTCGACAATCTCATCAATGGCGAGCGAAACGAGATCATAGTTCTCAACAATTGTCCTCTTGTCTACCGATTGCCTGTGTTTGCGCCGGGTTAGTCTCTGCGACGGGTTGCGCCGGAGCTACAAGGGAAGAACTGACTTGAAGAGCAGGTGGAGAGAGTCCCTCAGCGCAAGGACAGTGTTGTATAGCAGGATTTCGTTCTCGTCGACACTGCCAACGACGTACATCATGACATCGGACTCCATCTTGTACAGCACGATCCGGTTGTCGTAGAGGATGATATCGCCGGTCTGCTTAGCAGTCTTCTCGATAAGTCCCTTCTCGAAAGCCTTTTGTGACTTGACATCGGCATAAGGGTTGGCGGAGGAGCTCGAGGGAGCTGTTCAAGAACAGTTGTCAGCGGTCTTTGCGCCTAGGGACAGCTAGATACACTAGGGAAGCTCAGGAGAGATGTACCATGGGGCGCTGAGTGCGGCGGTTGGAAATACTTTGCGAATATCCGGGAGCCATCCTCGGTGCTGAGAATAAGGATGGCCTGGACGGAGAACAGAGTCATTCCAGGAGACATGATTGCGGTTTAAGTTGGTGAAAGCTAGTGTTGGCATGTACCTAGAAGGTGGTGGCCCCTCCAGATGCCAGCGATGCACACCTACGATTGCGATGGAGGGATGCCGGCACAAGGTTTAGCCGCTCCGAAGCTCCAGGTCTCGCGTGTACGCTCTTTAATTGGCAGATTTCGCGTATCTCAACCACTTTACGCGTCTGGAACGCGCCTGTCTCCCTGCCAATCCCCTCCCCCTCGTTTTCTCCATCAATTTGCCCACATCAACAGTTTCCACAGACAGACCAGGGCTTCTTGTGTGAATAACTAACACCATAACCAGAATGTCGTCACCTTCGCAACGGAGGACGCGCAACTCGCAGTCGGCGACACCTCGCCATTCTACTCGCAATTCCGAAACCAACGAGACGCCCCGCGCCAGCAACGGACAGACCGAGCAGGCCTCGAGTCCCCTCTTCTACCAGTCCTCATCTCCAGGGCGCAACGACCAAAATGATCTACCCGGAGAGGTTTCGTCGCCATTGAGGCAGATGACGAACAGCCAGAGTACGCGTGCCCACAGCGACGTCCCTAGCTCGCCTCTCCGCCAAATGACAGAGACTCAAAGCGACAACGATCCTGAGAGAACGCCCCGAGTCACCCCGGCGCTTCCTGGAGGTAAGATGCGACATATCCCGGCCAATGTTCAAAATGCTGACTGCCATAGGATCTTCGCCTATCCGCTACGACCCTAGCTCTAGTCCTGGGAGATCACTACGACAGCAGTCTGAACTTCGAAGTGAGAGCAGTGGTCTATTCCTCGGTTCTCAGCTTGGCAGCTCTGCGCCTCACCGCCGAGGAGACATCAACTCCGATGTAGCGCGAACCCCCCGTGCCGCGCGCCGAGTCATTCTCGATGATGCAGGCCGTGTCGTACGTGAGGGACCTATGGATGGATCAGATGCCGCATCCTTCACAAACCGCGACCCCAACACATCCGAGGCTGATGTTCTCGGTGACCAAGGGCAGAGCTTGATCTGGGGTACGACTGTTTCCATCGACGACACATTTGCTTCCTTCAAGGAGTTCCTCCGCAACTTTACACAAAAATATCGCATGTACCGTGATGGTGCGTCCGATGCGGACGTTCAGGCTGCCCCCGATGCTGAGTCAAAACCGTATTGGGAGGCGCTCGAGAACATGTTGCTCCTGGGCACGACAAGACTTTATCTTGATGTCTCTGACCTCAACCTCTACCCGCCTACTCGAAAGCTGTGGCATCAAATCCAGGCGTACCCTCAAGAAATCGTGCCTGTCATGGATCAGTCGGTCCATGACATGATGGTTGAGCTTGCGCGAGCCGAGACCCTGAGAGGCCGTCCCTCCCAGAGCAGCGCTGGCCACCAAGCATCACAGCACAGCACTCAAAGCTCCGAGCCCGCTTTCCCCAGCTCAGACAGACCCGAGGAAGCTCCTACGCCCCGAATCCAGCCAGACCAGCAACAGGCCTCGCTGGAGGACCAGGTATCATCAACCATTTACGTTGTTCGGCCGTTCGGCCTGGACAAGACGACCAACTTGAGAGATCTCAACCCCTCTGGTAAGCCATATTCAATCACATACCAATTCACTAAGCTCACATGCGCCAGACATGGATCGCCTCATCTCCATCAAGGGCCTGGTCATCCGAACCACCCCCGTTATTCCCGACATGAAGGACGCCTTCTTCCGCTGCAACGTATGTAATCACTCCGTCAACGTTGGCCTGGACCGCGGAAGGATTCGCGAACCCACAGAGTGCCCTCGTGAGATCTGCAAGTCCAAGAACTCGATGCAGATCGTCCACAACCGATGCTCCTTTGAGGACAAGCAGGTTATCAAGCTTCAAGAGACCCCCGATGCGGTGCCTGCAGGCCAGACGCCCCACTCTGTCTCGGTCTGTGTTTACAACGAGCTTGTCGACTTTTGCAAAGCTGGTGACCGTGTTCAATTGACCGGCATCTTCCGCGTTAGCCCAGTTCGTGTGAACCCTCGCCAGCGTGCCCTCAAAAGCGTGCACAAGACGTATGTCGACGTCCTGCACATCCAGAAAGTTGATAAGAAGCGCATGGGCGCTGATTTGTCAACACTCGGCGTTGCAGGTGAGGAGGAGGCCGATAATGGAGAAAATGGTCTTGAGGAGACCCGCACCATCAGCATCGAGGACGAGGAGAAGATCCGGGAGACGGCCGCGCGCGACGACATCTACGAGCTTCTTGCTCGGTCACTTGCCCCTTCAATTTACGAAATGGACGATGTAAAGAAGGGTATCCTCCTTCAACTCTTTGGCGGCACCAACAAGACCTTCCATAAGGGCGGCAGCCCCAAGTACAGAGGCGATATCAATGTCCTCCTCTGCGGTGACCCTTCGACTTCCAAATCGCAGATGCTCGCATACATCCACAAGATTGCTCCTCGCGGCGTCTACACCAGCGGCAAAGGATCTTCTGCCGTGGGTCTCACCGCGTACGTCACTCGCGACCCGGAAACTCGACAGCTAGTCCTCGAATCTGGAGCCCTGGTGTTGTCAGATGGTGGTGTCTGCTGCATTGACGAGTTCGACAAGATGTCGGATTCCACACGGTCCGTCCTCCACGAAGTTATGGAGCAACAGACAGTCTCTGTTGCGAAGGCTGGTATAATCACCACCCTCAACGCGAGGACCAGTATCCTTGCCTCAGCCAACCCCATCGGCAGTCGTTACAACCCCGATCTACCTGTGCCTCAGAACATCGACCTTCCTCCCACTCTCCTCTCCCGTTTCGACCTGGTCTATCTCATCCTCGACCGCGTCGATGAGAAAACTGACCGCCGCCTCGCTAAGCATCTCCTCTCCCTCTACCTCGAGGACAAGCCGCACTCCGCCCCCTCCAGCAATGACATCCTCCCGGTCGAGTTCCTCACCCTGTACATCTCCTACGCGCGCTCCAAGATTCAGCCCACCATCTCCCAGGAAGCTGCCCAGGAGCTTGTCGAATGCTACGTCGCCATGCGGTCTCTTGGCCAGGACGTCCGCACTGCGGACAAACGTATCACTGCTACCACCCGTCAACTTGAGAGCATGATCCGTCTCTCCGAGGCTCACGCAAAGATGCGCCTGTCCGGAACAGTCACTCGCGATGACGTCCGCGAGGCTAACCGCCTCATCCAGACAGCCCTCATGACTGCTGCCACTGATTCTCAGGGCCGTATCGACATGAGTCTTCTCACCGAGGGCACCAGCGCAGCTGATCGCAAGCGTCGCGAGGAGCTGCGAGCCGCCCTTCTGCATCTGCTGGACGAGATGACGGCTGGAGGTAACTCTGTGCGATGGGGTGACGTCGCCCGCCGTCTGAGTGAGGGTGCCAGCGTCTCCGTTGAGCAATCCGAGTTCAACGAAGTGATGCGGGCGCTCGAGGCCGAGAACGCGGTGTTGATCAGTGGCGAGGGCGCGAGGAGGACCGTCCGCAGAGTGACGGCTGTTGTGTAAAGATGATGGGAATGATGAACGGTGGACATGATGTGTGAATGATATACCATGTAGACGACACGTTGGGGTTGGGTTTGGACTTGTATGGATCTCCTAGCCAGGTCAGGCGTTGGGCACCCATACTTAGTGTGATAGATAGCTGTTTTTGTTCAATTCAATTAATACTGACATTGACTTTATTGAACTGTCTCACCACCATCGCCTTCGATGCTTGGAACAACTTGCATAGACATTATTCTTTGGACAATCCTTTCTTGGCCTCGATGGCCGCCCCCAAGGCATCCCTCAGCGTATCAATCAAATCGCCCTTAGCCTCCAGCCCAGCCGAAATGCGAACGCTCTCCTCCTTAACACCCAACGCACGCATATAAGTCTTTTCCTCAGCCTTCTTCCCAAAACAAACCATGTTGTACGCAAACATGATGGTAACATGGCCGCCGAGGTGCGGGCTGGGATAGAAACCGCAGCGGTGGTAGAAGGCCATGGCAGACTCCCCGTCGGAGAACTCGACTGTCAAGAGACATCCATGGCCGGGCTCCGGAAGCGCTGGCGTCCCACAGCGCAAGACGGCGTCGTAGTTGGGCTTGCTAGGGAGAAGACTGGGGTACTGCACGTTGACAACGGGCGAGTCTGGGATCGACGTGGCCTCGTGTAAGAAGTTTGCCATGGCGAGAGCGTTGCTGTTGAGAATCTTTGTGCGCTGGAGGAAGTCTTGTGAGTTGGAGAGAAGGACTTCTGCGTCCGAGGTGAAGAGCTCGTTGTGGTGCGAGGCCTTGAAGAGCGGCTTCAGAGTGTGATACTGGGGAGACAAAGGATTGAGGACGATGGAGCCGGCCATGACGTTGGACTGGCCGCTGAAGGACTTTGTAAGGGAGGTGAGAACAAAGTCAGACTGGGCGAGGACGTCGACGTTGGCAAAGCCGCCAACAGTGTCGTCGACGATGAGGACAAAGCCATATTTCTCAGACTAGATGAGTGTGAGCTACGAAGAAGTCTTGGCCAGAGAAAGAACTCACAAGTTTCTTCAAGCGATACATGTCAGGAGTATCCAGAGTAGGATTTCCAGGGACCTCGACAAACACATAGCTCACAGGTCTTCCCGCCTGCTTCTCCCCCTCGAGCCAGCTCTCCATTGCCGAGAGACCCCTATCGTCAACCTTGCCAAAGTGCCTCCATCCATGGGGGCACTCCTCGGTGAGATGATGGTACGTGTTGTGGAAGATGATGCCCAAGACAACAATAGTGCCGGGCCGATGCTCCATGAGGAGGTTGCTACAGTGGAAGATGGCAGCCATGCCCGTAGGATACAAGAACACGTCGCTCGGCGTACATTTGACCTTTTCCGGGTCGATTGGTGCGCGACAGAGGAGCTCTGTGATTCTCTCCCGGATGCTTTGATGGGCTGAGCTTTCAGGCGTCCACGTCGGCGACGGCATATCCTGGCCCTCAAAGGGCACCTCCTTCAGGGTATCCAACTCTTTCAGGAGGTGTTCACTTCCACGGATGGAAATGCCGAGTCCAGGGTTTTGCCAAGTGAGCATCATGGTGGGCATCTTGGGAGGGTCAACGAGAACAGCGTACACGCGATGGCCTGCTACGTCGACACACTTGAGCGTGACATCCTCAGCGCTCATGCGATGAGCCCCGCGGGTCTCAAGTGTTATATGGCGAAGAGTATAAGGCCAGACAGCAGGGCTGAGGTAGATCAGAGCAGCCTTCCCCTCCAGGCCGACATGCTTTGCAATCTCCTGGCCGAGCTAGGGCAGTCCAACGGTGAGTTTATGGGAGGACCAGCCATGCTAGAGCAACCTACCTGGGCAGAAAAGTGCGTAGGGGCAAAGCGAGGGTAAATGTGAACAACCTTCTTTAGCGGGCCATGGTCGCCATCGCGAACTGCTTGTGCGACACTCCATCCAGGGATGTTGGTGATGACACTATACGGAGTCTGAGGCGGCGGCGCATAACCGAACTCGGACTGAGTCTTGAGGATGACCATGATGCCTTGTTAGTTCAGCCCAGCTTGGGAATAGAGATTTTTGGAGAGTAGTTCGAGGAGGAGTCAATTGCTGGGATGTGGTGAGACATAACCATCATGTCAACTACACTACGCAAGCCTTCATAGTAACGAGACCAGGCGCCCCCAGAGAGGCATCGCCCAAACAGACCAAGTCTCGGCTCGACAAGGCTGATTCAGCTGAGTCTCGACCAAGCTCCATCCGCACGACGACGGCGGCTTTGCAGCAGGCAATGCCCAAGCAATGGCAAGCATTGACGGCAAGCCCAATTCTAGCCTCGATAGCTCACTCCCGCTACGCCCCCACCGACCCCAAATGGACAAGCCACCGTCAAACTTCGCCATCTCTAGGTCTGACAAGTGAAAAAGGGCGCCTCCAAAAGCTGGTGAACATGGAAGATGCCGTGTAGTGGTACAGTGTCTAAGTTCAAGTCTCACACTAGCCAATAATATTCCCATCAACAACTTCCAACCACTCCAATGACACAAAACTAAACCGTCCATGACCCCTCTTCCACCCCAGGCTAACTGGAGAAAATTTTGCCAATCAAGCCCATCCGGAATGATATGCAACTATCAACCAGAACAGGAACCCCTCTTTTCCCTTACCAGACTTTCCTCTCTCTGCCCTCGAATCCAAAGTTCAGAGCCACGCCCACCAAAAGTGCCAGGCAGAGCACGGTCGGGCCCCAACGGTCATAGTACTTGACAACCTTGCGCGTCCGAATAGCGTTGCTACGGTAGAGATACGTGACCACAGAGTAGCAGAGACTCATGATGGCCAGGAGAGTGAAGATGCCAGAGACCCAAAAGTGGGTTGGTGTAGGATGACTGCCAAAGTTGAGCAGTGTCACAGCAATTGTGCCGATATAAATGGAATACTCCAACTGTAGACGAGGTCAGTCACACAACTGCGAAAGAAATCAACGATCCCACTTACCCATCCCAAAAATGTTCTCTCAGCTGCAAAGTAAACCTTGGGTTCCACGCGCACAGGCACATAGATCTTCTTGCCATGAGGCGCCTTGAACTTCTTAGTCTGAATGGGAGCTGAGCCGAACAGAGTCTGGAGTCGGTCACTCCGGGGCACCTGGGTGCTTCGCGGCGCCGGGACGGCATATTTGACGACAGAAGCCGCTTGACGCCCAAGAGCTCGGCCCTTGTTCGACAACAGAGTCGAATAGTAATGCCATCCACCGATTCTCTTGGCCTGCTCCAACTCGAAATTCTCATCGTATTCATCATCCGAGTCGTAGATGGGATAGTCCTCGTTCTCCGTGGGCAACTCCGCAATCTGGCCTTCCACATCCGTAGGAAGGCCACGACGTCGGCTGGCGCCTTGAGCACTTGACTCTCCGTTGGTGCCATTGCGGCCTATGGGTCGTATTTCCTCATCGTCCGAGTCCAAGTCGTCCTCGTCATCTGAGGTGGTCGTCGTTCCCGACAACCCGGGTCGGCGGATACCAAAGTCGTGGCTGACGGGCTTGCGGATATCAACGTCCATCTGCGGCATCCAGAAAGGTAGTAGGTTGATCCGCTCGGGGAACAAGCACGCAGTGCCATGAATGAACTTGGAGAACTTGGGAACAGCCTCCACGAGGTGAGATGAAATTAGTTGGCGAACCCACTCAGGGGGCTCCTGTCCAGCCTGGGTCTGGAGCTTGACCTCCAGAACGGCGTAAGGGAATCGCACGACGTCCTCGGCGGGCAGTTGTGAAAAGGGAAAATCAATGCCGATATCTATCCGCCGCCAGTTGTCTCCGGAGCGAGTGCGCCCATCAAGGTTGTCTTCTCGGACCATGGTAAGCTCAGTGTCGAGTGAGATTCGCACTCGGGCGTCAGCGGGGAGCTGGAAAGCGGTACGGTTGTAGAAAGATCGGCAGACCGGTTTATAGCCCTTCCTGAGCACAGAGTACTGGATTTCGGAGGCCAGTCGCTCATCCTCGGCGATAGACTTTTCAGACTTCTTGCCCTCCTTGCGCGCCTTCTCAAAGATGGCGGCGGGAAGCAGCTCTCCCTTCATGTACGCGTTGACGTTCTTCTCCTTCATGGCGAATCGAGCCTTGACCGACTTCTCACCCGTCCAGTCCTCACGATGTGTCTTGCGCTCCACGAAAATAGTCTCGGTCTTCATTCCTCCGTACCATCTCAGCCGGATCGCCTCGGCTCCCTCAGTCTTCTTCAACCGACCCTCGTACAGACTCCAGGTATCGGGATTGTCATAGTAAATAGAGGTAATGGCCGAATCCTCAGGATCAAAGTCCTTGTTAGCATTGAAGACAAGGACGGGCAAGTGCTTCAGAATGATGAGCTTCAGTTCCATCACGTTATCTGGATGAACCCAGTATTTGGTCGTCTGTCGAATGAAGCTGGCCTGTCCACCACCAGCGGCGCTGTCACCCTTGACAGGGTTGCCTCGCGTTCGGACCAGGTCGTAGAGCTTGGACAGTTTGATGACGGACGTATCGTAATTTTCCTTGTAGAAGGGCTTTGCCTTGAGTCGGGTATCGAAAACGGGCCTCAAGTACCATCCGGTCAATTTCTGAAATTATGGTTAGACAAGCGCGGCGAACAAAGAGGGGCAGCGTCTTACGTCGTGCTTCTTAATGATCTTGTAAAAACCGGTGTAGTTGAGCTGAACGAACTTGGCGAGGTCGTGGACATCGGCAATGATATCACTGAGGTCCTCTTCAAGGAGCATGAACTCCTCCTCACTAGGGCCGTTCTCGTCGAGGCCACGCTCGTTTAGACGATTAACCACCTCCTTGACCTCGCGCTCGCTGACAGCAATTCGGCGGGAAACCTCCATGACCTTGACCTGTTGCTTTGTATGGACCTTCTCAAGTTCGGCCTCGAGCTTGGCGACGAAGCGCGTCTCGTCATCTTCGGACCACTCTGGGCCCTTGCCCCCGGCCTTCACGGGACCTGTGGAGTTCTTGAGCTCGTCCTTCAGACCATCGTAGTCGATATAGTACCACTGGTACTCGTGGATGACGCTGGAACGGAGCTGCTCGCCGAACTTCATGACGACGACACCGGGTTGGACCGCGAAGGTACGTTTGCCCGTGCGGGTGCTGGTCCAAGATTTTTGACGGGTCTTGAGGTCCTGGACGATCAGCATGGGCGCATTGAACGAGGCTGGATGCGACACCCGGGAGATGGATGGGATGTGACGAGTAAGGAATGGCGAGCGCGAGCGATGATCAAGGCCTAGAAGCTCATGAAGCAGAATGCAGCCAACCCATGAACTCAATCGATGGATGCTGGGGCTGCTGCTCTGTGTCCTTGTTTGTGAAGTTCTGGTATCGTTGCTTACCTGCGAGGAGGGGAAAAGGGCGAGACAGAGTTTGGTGGAGGTTGGAAACCAGAAAGAGGAGACGGCAGGTACGGCACGTTGCACTGTTGTACTCTAGTACTAGGTGGCTTCGTTCCCTTGAGTCGCTTGTTGACCTGTTGCCGTCCAGCGACGCGGCAGGTCGTGCGTAGTGGAGTAGTAGTCTTATTAGCGTTGCTCTGGTCAAGCTTTAGGTGCTGTTCGCTTTGGTTCGGCGAGGCAGCTCGTGCGGCTCATATGAATTGGCGAATCATATCGACGCTTGGAGGAACGTGCGCGTCACTGCAAGGAATTCAACGTTCAAAAGGCAGAGGTCTAGGCACTAAGTAGATACCTAGTTAAACTACGCAGAAAACCTGGCCTAATCCAGTATTTCAGCGACTGTGCTCCGTTTGAGAGAAACAGAAATGAACCTCGCTTCAGCGGTCGAACATCATGTGGTCAGCCTTCCAAGGGAAGGGCTCAACCGAGAGTCTTCAAGGCAATTGGCTCTTCCACCCTTCAGGGATTAGAAATGTTATTTATATACTAACTAATACGTACCTATACTT